>SRPW01000601.1:0-18556 GCA_018360225.1 Claviceps pusilla | reverse complement strand
AAAAAAAAAAAAAAAAAAAAAAAAACCCATTGAATATCCTAGTCCGCACATGCCACACTACCCAGAAACACAAAATACAAGACTGAAACATAAAAACCAAAATCTACTGAGCCTTGCCCAGAAAAACAGCACAAACCATGTACCGCGCTCTTTTCGGCTGATCCTGCCCTGCCCAGCCCCCCAGCTCGCCTCGTGGGTTTGTCTGTCCGTGGACTTCACCTACATCCAATGACATCCTCGATATCGACGGAAACCGCACCGAGTTAAGCACGCGAGCCATGATACCCATGTGGTACCGATGACGGCCACCGCCCAGCCGTCCAGGTGGCGCGGGTCGAGGGCCCCCGTGTCGCTGGCCGGCCTCGAGAGGAAATGAAGGCAATGCAAGGCTGCCAGACCAGATGGACTCGTCACGGCACCCTGCCAGACCTGTCGCGACAATGGGAACATTTCCACGACACGGGGTGCGTGAGAGTATGGTACCGGTGTGGGCGGCAGATGACCGTGCTGTTGCCCGTACATCACCAGACCATATCCTTGGTGCCGAGAAGGCTACGCCTCCGTACCCATCCACGCTTTTACATCCAGGGATTGGAGAAGGGATGAGGGGCTTCCAATTGGGGATTGAAGAGATGTGGATGAGCATAGTTGTGTGGCGTTCTTGGCATTAAGAGGATACAACAGAGAGACGGACAGACACATACGCACACACACATAGAGAGAGAGAGAGAGAGAGAGAAACCATCACTGAATATACATTACATATCGTACACGCGCTTCGCTTTTGAATCGTAGCTCATCCATCTCCTGGTCCTGGTCCTGCTTCTAGTCTCGGTCTGGTCGTCCTCGTTCCTATAAACCTGTTCGTCTCTACACCACATGCCCCAGTTCGCCGATACCCTTCCTAGAGACTGCAAAGAAAGAACAAGAAAAGAAACGAAATATAATTACACGCACGCACGCAAAAACCTCCGGTGCATCACGCCTACCCTGCCACAGCACGCCCAACCATACCGGCCAACTCGCCAAACAAAACCCCCTTAAAGACACTCTCGCCCATGCTTTGCGTCCAGGCGCCCGCCTCACGCAGCCTCTCTTTCCACGCATGCTGCTCATCGTCGCCGAGTTGCTCCCATCGTCTCCCCGGACCGTGCGATTCGGCATTGTGCACGTCGACTTGTACCAGCTCCCGTGGCACGTCATCCACAGAAGGGGCAGCAGCGGGTTCCAGCAGGACGAGTTTCTCCCCAGCGCCGAGGATTCTTTTATCCCCCGCAAAGGTCGCAAGCTTGTTTTCAAAGAGCTGCATCAGTTGGGAGTCGGAGTGGCGCATGGAACCGTGCCACGAGGGGAGGAAGCGTTGTGCAAAGATGAAGGGCTCGCCCACGCCGTACATCTCCTTGACGGACTGGCCGACTATGGCGAGGATGAGGACAATGACGGCGAGGGTGATGAGGAGTGGCTGGGCGGATGGGCCGCGGGACCGCATGGCCACGACGTAGCGGACTGGTCGCGGGGGCCCCAGAGGCCCCTTCTTGTTGCGAGGACGGGACGTGTCGGCCAACTTTTTCAGGGGAATATGGTGGACGACGACGCTCTTTTGGAGAGAAGTGCTGGCGAGCTTGATGGACTGCGCTCGAATGTGCGTCTTGGGGGTGATGAATGTCGAGAGGGCGAGTCCGGAAATCTGCTCTTGGCCGTGGACATTGCGCAGGGTGTGGAACGAGTGCAGTTTCGTCAGAAGGCTGAGCCTCGACGAGACGTGGTGCTCCAGGGTGTACAGAAATATGGACGAGTTGTTGCCGGCCACGGCGACCACAAACTGCGTGTTGCCCACGGCATCGGTTGGCGAAGCGGGCAGTGACAAGTTGGCGACGGCCAGGGACGTGGCCGAGAATTTGCCCGGTATCCGCGTATTCACAGCCAGTCTGGCCTTTTCCTTTTCATCCGACGAGGGCGGCAATCGGAGTCCCTGAATGAGCGCACCCGTGTTCTTCTTGGGGAGGTTGGACACGGCGAGGATGAATTCGGGCGTCAGGTACCGAATCGACCGAAAGTGCGGTCGTTCTCCATGATCGTCGGGCATCGAAAACACCAGCTTCGGTTCGCTGTTGGTCGTGGCGCCAATCCGGACCGTGTACAGCTCATATCGGTGGCAAAACGCCAGCTGGAAGTCGTGGACGCCCGTCTGGATGAGATCGATCCCCTCGGCTTCCTTGGCCAGCTCCAGAACCCCGCGAAGCTTGGGTTTCGGTGCCGTGGCCTCGAAAACAGCCACTTGTGGTACTTTACCAAGCGCGGACGCCGCTGCGCCCATGGTCCCACAGACGCGCAAGAGTCGTTGATACGTGCTCTCGTCTGGATCGACAAAGAGGGCCGTACGTGATATTTCGGAGATTTTGGCCTCGGGAAAGGCTCTCCCCGACTTCATCGGCGTGGTGGTACCCGTGCCGGGGGATGCGGAAAGCGACTTGGCCCTGGCAGGTTCGGCGGAGAAGATACGCAGGTGCTCGTTTTTGCCTTTGGCTATATCGGCGGCGGAGGAGTTGATGCCGGCCAAGACGTGTGTTGTTTTGCCCTTGCGGGAGGCGGCGACGGCAAGTGACATGACGGTGTCTTCGTCGCGCGAGAGATCTGCTTGACCTGCGATTCGGATCTCATCGGGGCGCGATGTGTCCAGAACGGTCTGGTCATGGGTCAGCCAGAATTATTTCATTCTCTTCTGAAGCTTGCTAATGATTTCGTCTCTTTTCTCTTCTCTTCGCTTCTCTTCTCTTCTCTTCTCTTCTCTTCTCTCCCGAGGTAGCTGGATGGCTGCGTGACAAGCGCCGCCACCGGACACAAAACTCACAATCTTGTTGCCAACGCCCGACCTCCCAGCGCCTCCGCCTCCTCCGACGACCAACCTGTTTGCATCTTGGGGGTCGAAATCAACAGCGTAGATGGGGTAGTCGACTTCAAAGTGCGCGCGAGGAAAGGGAGGAGCCATGTTGGACGATGCAGATGGTCTGGCTTCCTTGTGGCGGCACTGGCGCGCAGGACGGCGGGTGTGATGGATAGATCATGGGTTTATGGGGTTTATGCACGTTGAGCTGAGCAATGAGGACATGATTGAATCGAGAAGGGAAGGCGGGGCCACTGGGTGGGTCGGTACGTGGTACGTGGTACGTGGTACGCCGGCCGTCGGTCGGGTCGGTGGGGCCTCCTTTGGCTGTGTTGTTGGACGAGACGCCGTCACACTCGCTGCGGTGTGCAGTGCACACAATGCTGTGTCAACTGGTCGTCAACTGGACGGGTGGGTCTCGCCAGACCAGACACCATTTGGTAGAGGACATCCGTGATGGACTTCAGTATAATTCTCGTCAGTCAGTCACAGGCCTGCTTCGCAACTCCATGGCACGCGCATCAAGAATCCTCTGCAAGCAGCGAGTCTCGTCCCTGTCCTGTCATCCGCCCATCCTATTTCCCACACGATGCTTCTCCTCCTCCTGCCCCAGCACAGACATCCATCTTACAGCTCCCAACGGCAGAAGCTGGATGCAGCCACTCGGTCTCTTTATTGACAACGAATTCATAAACCCTTCTTCAGCAAGTACCATCACAACCATCAACCCCTAGTAAGTTGCACACATCTCCCCGCGCTCGTTGCCCCTCGTATTCTCTTCTCGTCCTAACACGTATATCCAGCACCGAAGATGAAATCTGCTCCGTGGCAGCAGCCACACCCCAAAACGTCGACCATGCCGTCCAGTCAGCCCGCATGGCCCTGAAACACCCGTCTTGGAAACTTCTCTCCGGCACAGCCCGCGGCATGCTCATGAACAAGCTGGCCGATCTGGTCGACCAGCATCGGGAGACGCTGGCCACCATTGAAACACTGGACAATGGCAAGCCGTATTCCGCATCCATCGGGTGGGATGTCCCTCATTTTGCCGAGGTCATGCGCTACTACGCAGGCTATGCGGACAAGATGCACGGCAGCGTCATGGATCTGGGCCACAACAAGATGGCCTACACGCTCAAGCAACCCGTCGGTGTATGCGGACAGATCATCCCATGGAACTACCCTCTTGCCATGGCAGCGTGGAAGCTTGGGCCGGCCCTGTGCTGCGGCAACACCGTGGTGCTCAAGCTCGCCGAGCAGACGCCTCTGTCTATGCTCTACGTTGCCCGGCTGATTCGGGAGGCGGGGTTCCCTCCCGGCGTGGTCAACATCATCAACGGGCACGGCCATGTTGCTGGTGCGGCCTTGGCCCTACATGACGACGTGGACAAGATAGCCTTTACCGGCAGCACGGCCGTGGGCAAGAAGGTCATGAGCCTGGCCTCGTCGACCATGAAAGCCGTGACGCTGGAAACAGGAGGCAAGTCGCCTCTCATCGTCTTTGACGATGCCAATCTGGACCAAGCCGTGCGCTGGGCTCACGAGGGCATCATGGCGAACCAGGGCCAAATCTGCACGGCCACGTCGAGGCTGCTCGTGCAGCATGGCATCTACGATGCCTTTGTCCGCCGATTCGCGCGATACACCCGCGAGACCTCCGTCCTGGGCGATCCTTTCCACCCAGCGACCTACCAGGGCCCGCAAATCAGCCAACGCCAACGCGATCGAGTCTTGTCGTATATCCAGACGGCGCAGAATGAAAACACGACCATGCTTCAGCCCTGCGGCTCCCTCACACAAGTTCCCCCACGGGGTTATTTCGTCCCGCCGACTATATTCGTCCATGTCAGCGCAGATGCCACCGTGTTCAAGGACGAAATCTTTGGTCCCTGTGCCGCCGTCGCACGATTCAGGACGGAGGACGAGGCACTTGCCATGGCGAATGCGTCGCGCTATGGACTCGCCAGCGCCGTCTTCACCGCCGACTTGGCCAGAGCTCATCGCATGGCAATGGAGCTGGAGGCTGGGATGGTCTGGGTGAACAGCAGCAACGATTCTGATGTGCGGGTTCCCTTTGGCGGCATCAAGGAAAGCGGACTAGGCAGGGAATTGGGAGAGGAGGGTTTGCGTGGCTACCATGGCGTTAAATCCGTCCACGTCAATTTGACTAGTAATTAAACGTTTGATGATAACACAAACCCCCGTTCTCGGCCCTCCACAACCTGGCCAAGTGCTTGACGTCTCCAAAGGAAGCAGTTGCTTGAGCGTTGCCCAGTAGACATTCAGTTCGTGTGGCCAATCAGGTCCCCAACGTGTCCTTACCACCCTTGTTCGCCATTCTCGCGCGTACATCTTCAGCTTCTATTCTTCACCCTTTATCTGTCATAACTCCCCCCCCACGGCTCTCATTAAATAGAAATATCAAAATTAGGCTATTATTCTTTGATTTTCGTTAACCGGCCCTCCCCCTTTCCCCCCTCTTTTCCCAATCATGTCCCATGTCCCTGCGTGATATACCTCATGGTAAGAAGCGTATACAGTATAAAAATTAAGCAAAACGGGTTAATGAAGAATTCTCTTCCAAAAGCTGTATATAGACAGGTTTTGTGTATCGAAGAGGTGCTCGGGGCAGAGAGACGGGAGATGAATAGAAGCGTGAAGAGAGAGAGAATGAATAAAAAAGTTAAAAGAACTGAAGGAAAAAAAAAAAGGCTTGGAAGAGAATGAGAACAAACACAGTAAATGCCTCGCAACACCACAAGCTCTGCAGCTTTGATCAACCTCTCTCTTATTTGGAATTTGCCGTTTTTATTCTGAATTTTTTCTTGGGTATCTTTTGTACACGCGGCTTTAAATGGTGGCCTCGGGGTCGGGTATTGTGAGTGAGTGAATGAATGAATGAATGAACGGAATGGAAAATCAAGAATTAAGAGAAGGAAAAAAGTTAAAGAAAAGGGAGGAGGGCATAGCGGAGAGGGTGGGAGAACATATTGAAGCATCCCCGACTATTAAATTGATAGGTAGAGTTTCGAGAAGAAAACAAAATAGCAAAATGATGAAATTGAATTCAAGAATTTCAAATTACAGACAAAAGCTCGCTTTTTGATTACCTGACAACTGCTTGCAAGCAGTTTCTATTGTATCGTCGGCACTACACAGGCCGGTTCTTGCGCCTCAAGCAACACGCTCTTGATTTTTCGATTCCGCAACATCAAGTCGTCATGGTGTGGGCCTGTGCGTGTTTGTGTATACCAGTAATTTCCCATCTCGTTCCGGTAACTTGGAACCTTGATCTGTGTGATTTCTATGCGACACGAATGCCATGAGTGTCTTTCCCTTCTGTGTGACAATTGCATATGCCGCGGGCGCAGTGGACGCGTTTTCCAGTGTCGGTCGCATGTTTGTGGTCTTCTCGGCAACGAATTTGCACTGTTGCGTCGCGATGGTAATTAGTTCGAGAAACGACAAGTCCAAATACAGTACAGAAGCCATTCAACACTGGAGTGCCCCGTGAGTTGTTTTTTTACTTCCAAGCAAAAAAAATACAGAGCCGTTTCTTCCAATAGCTCAATAACATGTAGGTATGTGCCTGATTAGATTTCACCAGGCATGAGGTTGGCTTGGCTTATCTCCGACGCTGCGAGGGGTAGTTGCCCAGCCGGTTTCAACCTGTCGCGGCGGCACTGGACGCCATTGTCCGGTTCGGGGATCTTGTTCGTGGGTTTGTCCTGGTCCCACGTGTTGGACAGACGGCGGCGGCTGCCCTTCCATGGCTCTTAGAGGTGGCAGTCTCTCCACGCTCCCGGATGATGCTGCTGAAGGAGGCCGTTGCGGAACTGTACGATAAGGCTGACTGAGCGTCGAAGCCATTGCTCCAGGGGGCAAACTGGAACTGAACCCTGGCCCCCCAGTATACTCGTGCTGTTCTTCGGCCTTTGATTGCCTTGGTCGCTGAGTTGCTCGATCTGTCACGGGGAAATCGCCGCCGTAGCCTGGAGCCGGTGTTGCTGCAAGCTGTCGTGGCACAGGACTGTGGTCCGTATTCGAGCGTATACTTCGTGCTGGACTGGGACTCGGCGGGCCTGCTGCGTGCTGGTGGATATTGGGTGTGCGGGACACGATGTCTCGGAGTCGGTTCCTCTCATCGCGATAGAAATCACGCTGCTGCCTCATGTGTTCCAACTCCTCGGCAATGTGCTGCCGTTCTTCCTTGAGGTCTTCCAACTGCCTGATATTTCCCTCCTGTATCGTCTTCTTCTTCCGACGGTGTCTGGTCGACGCTTTGGCATTCCGCTGACGTTTTTCATCCGCCTTGCGCGATGCTTGCGAGTAGTCAACCTGGACTGGAATAGGAGTATCACTACCTGGTAGAGTCATGTATGCCTGTTGTCCTTCCAAAGTCGCTGCAGCTCCTCTCGCAGACCTTCTCATGAACTCTGCAGACGGACTGTCCGCAAGCCGCGTTGCAGATGGAAGAGGCAACGACGGCGCAGCAACTGGGAATTGGGCCTGAAGACTGGGACGGCTTCCAGGAATTTCTCGAGATGCCGTTGAGTGCGCCGATCCATATGAAGCCTCGATGGCCCTCTTGCCCGGCTGTGAAAGAGGTCTGGGCGATGGTGTTGATGCCTGGGACCCGGCAGCAAGGGCAATACCCTGGGCTTGTTGAAGACTGGGGAGTTGACGGATGGGCTCTTCTACAGAACCGACCTCACGCGGACGTTTGATATGAGTTGCCGAGGGAGAAAATACTTGAGCTCGTGGATCGAAGTCGCGTGATGAACCACTCAAATGTCCGATGCTAGCAGGACGAGGTCCCTTGGGGCTGAGAACCTTCCTCACTTCGTGTACGCCTGAAAAGGGATAATTCAGGGTAGGCGACTGTCGTCCTGGCTCGAACGAGGATTGACCAGTATTTGGCGTTCCTGGATATGATGCAGAAGCCGCATGGCTTAGTACGGAACGTTGTAAAGTACTTTGAACGGAGGAATGGTAAGCATAAGGATGCACGGGTCTCGAAGTCGATTCGGCTGCTTCTTGTGGCTGTATCGGCTGTACATCAGGCGGATTCAAAATTTGCAGCATGCCTATAGACTTGTTAGACGGTACATGTTGGCCGCCACCTGCTTTTGCTCTGCTTTGTGGATCTGTCTCTGCAAAGGTGGCATTGCTGCCAATCAGCGGCCCTGCATGGCGATCTTCTCCTGCTGCTGGTCTACCTGGAGAGGCCGATGATCGACGAGACGCAGGCCGAGGCGCAGGTTCTCGCTGTGACATCGAGACCCGTACCCCTAATCGGTTTTGGTCCTGGCCTCCAGCACATCGGTTTCGTCCCTTCTCCGGCTCGATCACCTGCGAAAAGCCCTGAAAAGAATGGCTTGCGAGCGATGCCGTTTCTCTCCAAGGCGGTGTGGATGGTGTGGATGGCGTTTGAGGAGAGTTCGGTGCGGTTGCGGTGCTTGAATCGCTGACGGCGTAGCCAGGGCTATCTCGAGCTGAGGGTGCCCGTCGAGGCAGTTGTGCAGTTGAAAGCGCCAGATTGAAGAGGAATGATATCAGGACCAGCTGGGAAATGCGACCCCCAACAGTCCCAATGCTTTCGGCGCGAAATACAGACGCAGGCAGAGCCTCGACTACCGCCCCGTTCTTTCGCCCGTTGTTATCCAGCTAAGATCAGGGCGTCACGGTCTCACAGCTTCGATAGGTGAGTAGTAGAACGAGAAAAAAAAAAAGGGACCAAGAAAAAAAACGCTATCGTATCCTGATGTCGCTAGTGATGATACGTACCTGATCGAGGTTGGGCAGTTGATGAAAGGTGAGGAAAGGCAAATTTTGGCCGAAATCTTCCCGTCCTGTCCTAGCGCTATAATCTATTGTATCTCCTCAAAGATCATAGCTTACTGAAGATGTTTCTCAAGACGATTTCGATCTAGTTTCTGGGTGCAGACGCTTGCATCGCGAACCTGCGACTATAGAGTACAGAAACTTGGGCGCCAATCGTGCTATAGGGCAACAGGTATGGTTTTGCCGAGAAATCGCGGGCAGCTCTGTCGAAGCTGGTGTCAGGCTCTTGTCTAAGTCAGGTAGACGGTCGAATATCACGTTAGATTGTAACAAGAGGGAATTCTATTTTGTGAAAAGACAATCAAGAAAAGGCCACAGTTCAGCGCGTGGAAGGGGGACGGGGATGGGTTCGGGTGACTTTGATGGAGAAATACAAATCACCAACCTCTCTTCGGATAGCCAACCCCGGGAAGCTGTGATTGATGGTAGTACTAGAGCACGAGTGGAAAGAGCGTCAAGGGGAATGATTCTCGACCACAGCTCAAGAGATGACCGACAGCACCAGCCACAGCGCAATGGGATGTGTGAGAGTGTGAATGGCTGGACCCAGCAAACCACACAACGTCGAATACGCCCGCCGCCCCAACTATGTATGTTTTTCAAGCCCGGCCAGGGTTGTTTGACAGAAGAGACAGAAGAGCAGAGAGACGGCAAGGTCTGCATGTATATGCAAGAGAGCGTGTGCGCGCGCGAGTTTGAGCGGAGGGAGAGAGAGCAGAGCAGGAGAGGCCAGGAAGTGAAGTTAGGACGGTGTCAACGAGTTGGCCTTCGCCCTAGCAACCCAGACTCTATCATGGTCAACCACCACGTCAAAAACATGCGAAGCCGTACTCGGTATGGAACCGCAACATGTCCTAAAATAATACGATCCCTCTGTTGTTTCTGTCTTTCGCTCTCTCTTGCGTTGTCTCCCTCTCCCCCAATGCACAGCGTCTTGCCGCCCTGGCTAGGATGAACAGGGGTGCATCCATTGCCAGGCTCCGTGGTGCTATGGCCACCCCGGCAGTGACAGGGCTCCAATGGTTGGGGTGGCTATTGTGAGGTGGCCCAGACTTGGTGACAAATTTCCTTTTGTCCCCTTGTCGCAAGACAATATGTAGAAGCCTAAGCGGCAGTCTGGAGCTCCTGTCTCGACCAAGAGATTCGCCGAGCTTGTGCTTGTGAGTGTTGTTGGTGAGAAACTGCAAGGCAGGCAGCCTGCCTCGGAGACTATACCAACTGGTAGTATCATCATCTTGCCTGGAGATGGTCTTGGAAGTCGTTCATCAGTCTTGGTATATTTTTATTTCTTTTTGAAAGTAATGTGAATCTATCCACATGACCTGCTTGGTTCACCGCAGTTCACATTGTTTGACGCCATGCCTCAATCGTGGCGTGCAGACATGGCTGTCTTGAGGAATCAGGAAGGTCTCTACATGGACACACGTACATACTATGTATGTATGTACACATGCACAGAGTGATGTGGAGCAGACATTGAGCTCAGTAGCGCAGGCGAGTTCTCTTTGGAGAAAGCCATCAGGCATGTCATTGGGCTGAAGGTCAAGTTGAAGAGAGAAAGGCCTGAGATGGAGCAGATTGTCTCCGTTACGGAGCGGTCAGCGACGACAGATGCCCGGTTTGGATGAGCAGAACAGCCAGTCGGAACTATCGAGTCCATCCATCAAGACTCAGAGACCTTCCAATCAAGTTAATAAGCAAGCAGGATGAGCAATCGCGTGGTACGTACTCTCCGTGCACAAGCGCCAAGATGGCCGCGGCTTCCAATTTAGTGGCCCATTGTTGATGGCGTTAGTTCCAAGAAAACGCCGGTAATCCGCCTTTTCAGTTTCTGTCCTCGATCGGGGCTAGCCTACCAAGCTCAGAAACAACGCCACCTGCTCGGAAGAGCCAGACGGGCCAAAAAAGCAATGCTTTGCAGAAGAACGCGCCCCCAGGGGGGCGAATGAAGAGAGACAGGAGGACACGAAGGCGGTCGAGGTCTCTTGACAAGCCGTCCCGGCCACTATCCCTTGCTGCAGCCGATGGGGCTTTTCGAGGCTTTCATTCCTGGCATGTTTTGTTGCGGATGTGACGAAGCCAAGCCGAGCGCCATTAGACAATCAAACAACCGGCATTAGACTAGTCAGGGTGCTGCAAGAGAAGTTTGCACTTCTCGGCGCCGTGCGTCAAACGACTTTCTTTGGCTATAGCTTCATCCGCAGCTCCCACGACTCACGACCAGGAGTATGGTCCTCCATATAGAGTATCCTGGTCGTCATGACGCTCCCTGTCGACAGTTGAATTTTACTGATCCGGCCCAACTGAGCCACCTCCAGGTCCAGACATGACTGCGGCTGAATGACGTGCCACTCGACAACAGAACGAGAGGCTCATGGGCACCGAGTCGCTGACCATGACATGAATTTCTGTAGACTGAGATTGAGGTTCGACAAGATACAATGTTGAGGACAGCGAGAGCGGCCAGGCGAGGCGAGGACAAATGCGGCCAGATGGAGGCCCAGCTTCACCAAGCATGGTGTGATGTCGGCAGAGGTCGAGGGGCTGCCAGCGCGGTCGAGTCGTCCAGTCGTGGCGCATTCAGGTGCTAAAGAGCATATCCACACAGGATCCCGCTATGGATGATGATGTCTTGCCTCCCAAGACAAGACCGTGGGGCATCCTGGCAGTCCTGGACCCGTGGGCGCACAAGCGGGTGCGCCTCATCCTTCCGGCTGGTATTCTTACGCCAGCCGGAGATGCTTCCAAGGCTTCCAACGGCCAGTGGTATGAGACGAGCTCGCCATCGCGTTACGGCGCGACCTCGACGGTAAACAGCCGCAAGCGATCCTTGAATCCATGATGCGGCTAGGGGAAACGGGGTCCAGTACTCCATGGATTATGGATGGCCCCGAGTGTCGTGACGGTGTCCAGCGTTCTCAACCTCAGCTGTTCGCCGCCTCGAAAGATGAATGGCTGTTTGCTGCAGTAGTGTGTCGATGTGTCGTGCATTCTGGCTTTGGCCTTTGGCGTTGATGAGCTTGCGACCGACCAACCCAACCCGTTGGTGGGGGCCCTGAGGATTCAGTTGACAAGTTGACGCTGTAGTCTGGTGGCAGCACACCAGGTTCGTGCCTTCCTCATCCGGGTCAGGGTCAGCTCAAGCTTCAACATGGCAACATCGTCCCAATGCCAGCTCCCCAAAAGAACCACCACAAATGGAAACTCAATTTTACACAAAATCTGCCGCTGCTGGTGCTCCTTGCTAATTTTCTCTTCTCCCGTCATTTGCTAGCGTCAGGTGGCCTTCCTTGAAAGCACGTGGTGCCATTGTCCAGCTCATTCCGTCTCAGATGCGAGTCTCGAATGTTCTAACAGGTTTGAACTTGGCACCGCGCTATCTATCGAGAATCGTTGTCTTATATGGGGGCCGCCGAAAGCACATCCATATCGAGCCGGTTGGTACGTCGTCAGCTATCAAGAACTGCTAGGCTGGAAAGTGCTTTTTTTTTTCTTTTTCTTTTTTTTGCATCAAAGTTGCTTCATTGAGCTCTCCAGAGTCCACCTGAATTGGAATTACTTCTGAAAATGGGCCCTCGGGCTATCTCCTTTTGCGGAGCATGTCTCATTCCAAAGTGTCAACACGGCCACCTCTTATGCTCCAAACGTTGCGCGGCCTGCAAAATACAATATTAACGAATATCAGAATTACGGAAACTGTAATGAGCAGGTCGTTCGCCTTAGGCATCCCTTCGAGAACTGACCGAACACTGGTCCTACGAAGCCGATCCCACCCGTCTTCCGCGATTCCATTCCGACTAGAGAGAGGTGGGGGGGAAGGGGGGGGGGGAAGGGGGGCTATATCGTCTAAATTGCTCGCCAAGTGATTAATTCTTGGTCACTGGCACGAATTATGACAAAACGATAAAGTCATCGACAAAATAAATAGCAACAGAGTCTTCGATCTTCACATGAGCCCGTTATTCCGGGCAAGACATATTACTGATAATTATACATCAGCCTGCTCTTACACCCCTGTTCCAAGCCGCCATGACTGCAAGGACCCACGAGGTCACACCCTGTCCAGGGCCTTCACAATACCAGGCATATGAGCTGCAAGTCAGCCACTACTGGATCCAGCACAATGGTAAGGTTGGTCGATGGGGTAATATCCAACGAGAAACGGGCAAGAAACAAACCTGCCAAACCTCGCAGGACCATGATAACGACGGCGGCTTGATGATGCTTAACATGCATTCCATTAATTGCAAGACAAAGCGAAGCAGAGTATAGAGCTCTTTGTTCTAGTGTCGCATTAAGACTCTGCTCCAGACAACTTTGTCAGCACGCGCTTCATAGTTTACGGGCAACGGTTGGTGTCTGTGCCGGAAACATCGATTTCACGGGTCCATATTACCTCAGCCTTCGAACACTGAGAATTTTATCTCTCAGTCGAATATACTGTGGCGGTTGAGATGAATTCATTGTATCAAAGACGGAATAGACGGGCGCGGAAACAGCGACTTTGTGGCACTGACGAAAATCAGGTCCCACAAGTAGCTCCGGCTTCCGTCTGAAGTTGTAGTCACATCCCCAGTACGGAGTCTGCCGCAACACTACGGCAATTTAGAACATTTTGCGGAGTGTGCTAGTGCAGCTTTGGACTCTTGCTGGGCCGCCATTATTGATTCATGTTGGTATATGTACATTGTACGTAAGTACACACTCCCACCCGCCGTGTAGTCGTGTGCGCCCCTGCGAGTTTTTGGGGATGATCTGCATGTCGAATGATGAACTGACCATGACGAGCATGGCAATGAAATGGTGTTTCTTGCAAAAAATTGCCCGTCGTTGCGCAAATTCGATTGGATACCGATACTGCGCCAGTTACCTCTTCTAGTCGCAATCGGCGCTGGACGACGATCAAGCACCTGTAAAGATTTTGTTTCAACATCTCATATGGCTCCGGAAATTTAGCTGCCGATTTCAAGGGGATAGATAACACAAGCATGCTATGACTGTGAGACAGTGATGACTGAATAAATATCGGAAACCCTAGTCAGCATTTACATCATATTTCTATCCAATCACTGTGTGGATACCCGTCGAGAATGAGTGTCATAGGTATTTACACAACACTTTGAAAGCTGCCTGGATGCCTCGACAACAGCAAAAATACATAAAGCTATGTGTGCCGCCTCCAAGAAAGCAGTTTCGGGTAATATGGAAGGTGGATAAGGAAGCTGACAAACGTATTCAGGTTCCGAGATTGTGGCAAATGGCAGACGGGCATATATTCTACGTCTTGAGCCCGATTTTGGTATGCAGGTAGGTGGTTGCCATGCGCGTATTCGAGATGCAGTTCAAGATGCAACTCACAGTGAGAGTGAAGAGCACAACGAGCCACCCCAATCCGCTGAGCCACTCATGGAACGGAGGATACGGCTCAGCTAAGACGCCAGGCACATGTTTCTCACTGTATTACAAGATAATCATCTGTCCTGCCAAAGGCGAGATGGGACGATCGGCCGTTCTCATCTTGCTCCGTGTGCTTCCTTCCCCATGTCCTAGTCGGGGCGTCAGGTAATATAGTGCAACGTCATACGACATGACTACAGGCATACACAATTTTGAAGGATCTCTCGATGGAGACCAGGTTGTTGACTTTTAAGAACTCCAAGCTCGTCTCTTCTATAACTGCAAGACATATGAGAAGGTGGGGGGAGGGTTTTTATTTTTTTCATTTAAAAAAGAAGAAGAAGAAGAAGAAGAAAAATAGAACTACAGTTTATGAAGAATAACAAGGCATTTTTGCTTACTATAAGCGCAGGTCTGACGTTAGTGGAACTGGCTCTTGCGCCGTGGTGGTCCGTTTCGAGCAGAGACTGACAAGTACTATAAGCAGCCAGAGCAACGACTACCTACCAACCTGCCTACCTACTTCAGTCTGGGTCACCGCCTGAGAAGTCAAAAAAGGGCGAAATAACGGGACCTAGCATTGGCATTCTGTTGGTATTCTTAAAGAGCTATTAATGCCAATGGCTTGCATAGCACCTGCCTGACATAATAGTGTCACGGTCGGTCGGTTCATGCAGGAGGCGCACCTGTTTCCTCCCCTGCCCCGGCCTGTGACTTGACCATCTAACCTTGTTGGTAAGTATTTCCGAAATGCTTGTATGCCTCTACCAGAGAATGAAGTGCCTGATTGTCAGAAGCAGTGACCTCATCTGCCCAACGTTCGCAAACTAAGCTGAGAAGAAAACGACGCAGTTTGGGCAGCCGGCCAGCCATCGCGAAAGGATGTGAAGCGATTTTTTTTTTTTTTTCAACGGTCAGCTGAATATCGATCATCATCATGATCTGCTCCTACTCGTTCGATCGGCCAGTGGTTCTGCTGACGATGGACAACCACGCTGAGTGTTATCCGGCGCAGCACGTGTTGAGAATGGTGGAGGATGCTGGGCATGCTGGGGCTGTTGGTGCCCGACGACGTGGTGGCGCCATGCACGTGTATGTAATGTCAACTGGTCTGTTGCTTCAGACACACCGATGCCAACGCATCTCTATTCTTAAGGCGCGCCTCTAACAGATGCAGGACACACGAGGTACCCCATCCTCGCAGCAAATCCTTGTGTGTCCAGTGCTGACGTCAAGGTACACGAGTTCTGCACATCACAACAAATGACGGAGAAGCAATGTTCACCGTCATTGCCTAAGTTGGCTTAAACGGCTGTGGAAGCAAGACATTGCACTCACGACGACGGGCGAACACGAAGCGCGTACGGGCCCTTAGCGAAGCAGGAGGACGGAATTATGGCGCCCCCGCGACCACGTCGATGCTGGGTTATTACGTATCATGCTAAACAAAGGCAGTTTCCCGCTCTCCCCGGTGGTATGCCCCCATGATCCATCAACGGTACTTGCGTGATATTTGGTGCCTGCGCACCTATTGAAGCAGCGGGACCACGCCGTTGGGGGTTGAGCCAGCGGGAACCAGCGGAAGCCAGCGGACGGGACGGCTTTGATGGGATAACAACCTCATTTGAACGCCGTCCACGTGAAGAGGTCGCTATCGCTCGAATTTGGTTTCACTTTTGTCCACTTTGGCCATGCCGAGAACCCTGTCCAACAAATCAGGCAAGTGGACGGCGTCCAAGCGCGACAAGTTGCCGCCGCCACGCCTTGATCGAGGTTGCCGAGAAGTGTGGACCGAAAACAAAGTCAGAATACCCGTTGCATCAACTCGATCATTGTGACCTGGAGGTTCTTGGACAAGTACATAGGTCACCTACCTCGTCTGTAGGTACACTTTAGCTTTTTGAAGTCAACAAGTGGCTAAAGTACCTAAGTAGGTAGGTAGGGGGTACCTGGGTACCAGGTTCTTAGTTTAGTACCTTGACTTCGTGCTCGGAGCATGAGAGTTTCACCCATCCAACAACACTACACAACAAAGTATCGCCTTTTCTTTGGACCAAGTACGATAATCAAATATCCCGTCCCACAGCGATCGTTTGTTGGCCCCTGGGGGTGCGAAATCCCCGGTCGGGCCGTCGCTGAGACGTCGTGTGGCAGAAGCCGTAGAGTCACGGGATACACGGTCGGATGCTCTCAGAGGTATTATTAGCAGCACAGCAAGTACATAGAAGTGTTGTCGCAGGGTATTCCGACTCCCAAGTATACAGGACCAACAGCACGTTGAGATGGGACGACAAGGTCGGAAACCCGACGAGGTAACTCGCGGACTCAAACGACTAAGTAAGCACTGTCTGTTACCGAAGAGATGCCAACACAAGAAACTCGGTTCGTTGGGTCATGATGTACTTGGAATGTCGGAAAGCGATACTGGACAAGTAAGCGGTTTGCTTGTGTTGCAGTTTGACACGTCTTATGCGTTTGTGGAAGCTCTACGTTTCCAAAAAAGAAGAACAAGGGAGGGGGGACAAAAAGGGACAAAAAGGACGCATGACGGATTTGATTCTGGCCAGCTTTCCGCACACGGCCAGCTTTCCGCAGAGATGAACATGCTCATCAAGTCGTGGAACCAGTCAAAATCTCTGATGAATGCCGTGCGGCCTGAACCCGCAACGCCGTCAACCGACAGCCCCGCCTTCAATCCACTTCCGACTACATGCATGCCAGATTCAAGGTGGCAGTTTTTGACACCCCATCACACGAGAGAGAGAGCATTGATGACTGAGCACGTCTTGTTGGCGTCATTGATGGGGCAAGGAGCAACTTCTGAACACAACACAGGCACATGCACACAGCAACGCGTCGGCAAAAAAACGAATCGTCTTCGTCGTCGTCGTCGTCATCATTTTCTCAAGACAAGCATAATCGCTCTCCCTCACACAAGCACAAGCTGGGACCGAGTCAAGCACGATGCAGCATTGGTCGGTCGACAAACCGTGGCTCGATCTAGGCTGTGGGTTGGCTGAAGGGCCATTCTTTGAGAATGACACCAAATGTATACGGTTCGTTGACATCAAAGGAAAAAGACTGCATTCAGTACCGTTGAATGGGACTGAGTCGTCGGTCCAAACCTGGCAGTTCGATGTTTGCCCGACCGTGACTGCGGATATCGAGGGGGCTGACCCGCGAGAGCGCATTCTGATTGGTATCAAATACGGGCTCGCAGTATTTGATCGGAATACGGGATCGTACAAGACCTTGGCACGCTTCAACGATCCAGATAATGAGCGTCTACGCAGCAACGATGGAGCTGCCGATCCTCACGGGAACTTCTGGGTGGGCAGCATGACGGACTTTGGTCTAGGCGAGTTCCAGCCAGAGGGTAAGTGGGGAAAGAGAGAGAGAGAGAAAAAGAGTGGAAAAAAAGTCTTGCCCATTGTTGAATATATTTATTCGCGCGCACGATGCATCATGAAAACTCATGGGACAGGCCACTGACAAGGCAGTTGAATGCTCTCCCCGTGCTTCCAAACAGGCTCTCTATATCGTTTCCGCCAACAAGGAGACAAGGAAGCAGTCGTGCAGGGTCTCACAATCCCCAACTCGATAGGATGGTCCCCTGACAATAAGACCATGTATTATACGCATTCCAAGGCTCGCGAGATCTATGCCCTTGACTATAATACAAGCTCGGGAGATGCGACGAATCAGCGATTGTTTTATCGGCATCCAACGTCGGGGGAGCCAGATGGGTTTCGGCTCGACGTCGATGGCAACCTCTGGACGGCCATATATGGCGAGAGCCGTGTTCTCAGGATTAACCCCATGGGTCGAGTTACGGGCGAAATTTCGCTGCCAACCAGAAACATTACCTGTGTACAGTTTGCGGGGACCCAGCTCGTCATCACGTCGGCGGCAGATGAGGACGGCGAGGGTCAGAGCAAGCGGTATGGTGGCAGTTTGTTTAAAGTCGATGTGGGGAAAGCTGGGTTGGAACTATTCAAATATAAGATGTGAGGAAAATGAAGAGACAGACCGTGTCTGCAAGGTGGAGGATGGAGCATTTGAGACGACTTGGACGCCTTGGCACGCACGCCCCATGTTGAGTATATCAGTTGACAGTCAGTCACAAAGGCTCGGTTAAGAAGAGAGAAGGAAAAGGGGGTGGGGAGCGCATGACGGGGCCTGCAGGGCAGGGCAGGGCAGGGCAAGGCAGGGCAGGATAAGGCAGGACATGGCGGGCATGCTGTGGAAATGAGGTCGCATGGTGTCGCAAACATGTCCGTTGAGAAGAAAAGAAGAAGCAGACGAAGACCCCGGACATGGCTGCGCGGAGAAGTACAAGTACAGTATGTGTATGTATCGAGCCAAAATACTCGGCACTTGTATTTCGTTATGTACATACAATGTACATATTGTCTGTCTTTTTTTTTTTTT
>SRPW01000600.1:0-18628 GCA_018360225.1 Claviceps pusilla | reverse complement strand
AAAAATAAAAAAAAAAAAAAAAAACCGCAAAACAAAAAGCATCCAAAAACCTACAATGTCCGCAGACCAACCCAGTATCAACTCTTTCTGGCATCGGGCCGGCGGGAGAAAGACAAACCCGCTGCGTAATACACAACGCCGAGATTCTGCCGCTCCTCGCCGACCACGTTGGATGAAACGCGCTGGCCTCGCCCTGCCCGCTCCCGCTTTCAAGGCGTCTCCACCACTCACGAGGCCTGGTGTTGCCCGGAACGCATAGGTGGAGCCTAATCAATGCGCGGATTATCATAAACCCGCGCTACGCAAGGGCTGCGGCTATGCGCACTATTCACTACTTATTTCCTTTTGTATATAAATTACTAAAGACTTAATATAGTAATAATATTATTAATTTCTAGCGCATTCTATGCATTAGTTATAAGCTTAGAAGGAAGTTAAAGAGACTCCCTATAACTAATACTATATACCTATATTATTAAATATATATATTTAAATCTCTTTTTCTCTTTTTAATAGTAAGATAACCTTTATTATAAGTTTATAGATTCTAGTGCTAATAAAGAAGCTTATATTTATAGAGTATTAGAATAACTAAATTAAAGCTTTTAAAGAAGTAGCTTAAGGGTTATTAATTTAAAATAAAGTAAACCCTATACTTTTAAAAAAAGAATTAAACCTTCCTAGAAAGCTAAAAGCTATTACTAAAGATAAATATATTTAATTTATTATAAAGTATTCTATAAATAATTATAAATTTATAATAAATAAAGCTTTTTAGTATTATAAATATAAAGGGGAGATTACTTTCTATAAATATAAAGAGTAGGAAAAGAAAGATTAAGCTTTTTATTTCTAAATAGTAAGCTTTATTAAACTAAATATATACTCTATAGTATTAGATTCTCTATAAGGTAACCTTAAAGAGAGAGAAATCCCTTTAAAAAGAATTATTAAGCACCTTAAGGTATAATTCTTACTAGGAGATATAATTATAAAAGTAGAGATAGTAATACACTACCTTACACTTCTTTAGAAGGCTAAATGCATAAATATATAACCTAACCACTAAATTAAATTATAGAATATGCTTTATTAAAAAGCTTTATAAAATAATATTTATAAGGTTTAAGGACTAAATATAATTTATAATTTCCTTTAAGTAATTAAAATGCGCTTTAAGCCTTTCTAAGCAAGAGTAAAGCTTGTTAAACTTATTAAATACTTTAATTCTCTTCCTAAAGAGATAACGCTATAGAGCATTACTAATAAATTTATAAAATACTATAAGGCAACTTAGACCTTTAAAACATTAGCTAGAAAAGGAGTCCACGCTACACTAGGCATACGCTCTAATAATAAGAATAAAAGTAAGGCTAAAAAGGCAATAAAGAGCTATAACTATCTATATAGAAAATTGCGTAAAAGGCACGCTTAAAAGCCGAAAGAATGCAAGATTCTGTATTAAGCTATTATAGGGAAAGAGACTAACCTCTATTACAAGCTAACAAAAAACGAACTTAATAAGGCTAAACAAAGCTATAAGAGCTCTCGTTAGAAGACCCTTGTCATGGCTATTTCCCACTGTTAGTGACTATAGAGTTAAAGGGCGCGGACTAGCTTATTGTGCTAACAAGAGCATAAGGGAATAAGGCACGTAGTGCCCTTGCTATAACTTAGTAGTGTGCTAAGGGGGTATATAAAAGAGAGGATATATATATTTATATAATAAAGTAGAGATTTATACCTTTAAGCACTACCCTCTACCTAGTAGCTATATTATAGTATACCTTTTATATCTTAGTCTTTACTTTACTAAGTAATATTCTATTACTAGCCTTAATAACTAAATTTTTTTTTTTTAAAGATAGTAAACTATTAACTAAACTAGAATATTTACTAAAAGAGTTACTTATTTAACTAGCTATAACCTTATTATAGCTTTATAAAATACTAGCTATATACTAAATATTATTAAAGAAAAGGGATACTTTAAAATTAGGAATCCTAACCTTACTTATATAAATAATAATAATATTAATAAAGAAATAAACCTTAATAAAATAATTAAAGAAGTAGCTTAGTTATTATAAGCTACTTAAGTAATTAATAAAAAAAGGAACCTTAAGGCACTATAGAAGTCCCTTAAGGAAGTTAACCTTAATAAAAACTATAAAAGTAGTAAGCTTAGTATTATTAATACCTTTAATATTAGTTATATTCTAACCCTTAAGCTATAAACTTACTTTATAGTTATAGCGCCCTTTATATATATAGAACTTATAAAAGCCTAACTTAAAGCTTTTATATATAAAAGTAATATCTATAAAAGCCTTTAGAATTTCTTATTAAACTTATATATAGCATTTACTATAAACCTTTATATATTTCTTAGGGATACTATTAAGGTAGTGTATATTAGTAGCTACCTTACTAATAATATAAAGCGCTAGTAAATATAATATATTACTATTAATAGCTTTATAAACTTTAGAAAGTATATTTAAATAGGATTTATAAAGTAGCTTAAAATAGAAACTATTAATAAAAATATATACTACTTAGAAGCTATTAAGGCGCTAATAAACCTTTATTAAAATAATTAAATATTATTCTAAACCTTTTTTTAGAAATAAAGTAAAGTTAAGGCTAAGCTTTTTAAAGCTATTTTAAAATAACTTTAAATTTATATATTTTTAAATAACCTTAACCTTATTACTAAAAAGTAAATACTAAGCTAAGAGTTTTTTTAAAGCTAGAATTACCTTTAAGGCTAAGGTAGGAAAGTAAAAGTTACTAATAAAGAATCTTTAAGTAATTAAGAATAATTAACCTTAGTAGGATATAAGTAATAAAGATTATATTCTTTAGTAGTAAGCTAAAAGTAATATAACTATAAACCTTTTAATAATAGGGACTTTAATAATATTTAATACTATAAGTGCTAAAAGAAAAGATATATCTCTTTAAGGTACTTAGAATTAAACTATACTATTTATAAAAGTAATTAATATACTATAAGCTAGCACTATCTATACTATAAAGTCCTAGTATCTAAAACCTTAGATATAAACTTAATCTTAGTTAATATTAATAGGCTTTAAAGCTATACTCCCTTTATAATTAATATCTTTTATAAAATAAATACCTTAGTTATTAATAAAAATAAAAATAAAAAAATAAATAATAGAATAAGAATAAAGGTATTTATATAATAGAATTACTACTAAGTAGCTATAAAAGTATTGTTTAATTTAGGAGTAAAAAGATTAGTTATTTACTTAAAAATATTAAATAAGGGAGACTAAGTAAATATAGAAGCAAATACTATTGTTGGTATTCCTTAGGATACTAGTGATTCTCTAAGGAATACTAGGTGGATCTGAGACTCAGTGACAACGTAAGGTCTAGGAAGGTATTCGCAAAAAGGTCTGATTTCTATCCTAATCAGTGCTATCTAAAGGGGCATTTTATAGCTAGCGTTAAGGCCACGAAAATGCCGTCGGATTCCGCAGTGAAAACTCTGCACACGCAGACTAATTAGAAGAGTCGGATTCCACGGCTAATGTGGCCGCGAATCCGGCTCTTCCTAGCTGCGAATCCGGCTCTTCCTAGCTGTGCCACGTTGTTATAGAATGCAGCAATTCCAACACTCAGAATTCTCTCTTTTATAGAAAAAGAGGAATCGCTCACAAGTTATGCGAAAATCTACCTAAAAACCACAGTCAATTATCTAATTAGATAATTAACAAGAATAAGAATCCTATCTTATATCCCTAGTATTCCTCCTCTCTTCTATATGCTTCCTCCTTCTTCTCTATACGCTTTACCTATCCCTCTATATAAATTATAGCCTTATTCCTATTAATAAAGGTCTTAAGGGCTTGATTTAGTAATAATTTTATTATAGCATTAGCAATATTATTATTGCCATTAATCCACCTAATTTCCTTAATTTCCTACCTTTTATATAATTATTGCAGTACTATAATATTAATTATTAGTCTCTTTTCTTTTATAGTGCCTAACCTTATAATACACTTATATAACAAAAGAGAATCTATATAAATAATTATTAGTATTAGTAGAATTCGTAGCTTTTGTGTAATAGTCTACAGTATTATGCTAATTGCATAGGCAATATCTACGCCTTAGACTATTGCGTATAGCTTAGAGGCAAGAGCACTCCTTATAACTCTTTTACTTTTTATAGAGCTATACATTATAATGTTGCCTTTTAGCATAAAATCCGCTCTAATTCCTGCCTCTTTAGTACTAAGGATAATTACATATCCTAGTTATAAGCTAAGGTCTTTATTATTTATAAAGGAACTATTTATAAAGATATATAAAGCTACAGCAGTAAGATTAAGCGGAATATACCTTAATCTATAGTTATAATGCTATATTTACTACTAAATCCTTCTATTTAAATAATTCACATTAGATTTATTAGGATTCTAGACTTATACAGCAATAAAGAGGTTAAATGCAGCCTCTAGTTAACAAACTAATAATATATACACTCCTTACGCTCTTTATTTAATATATTATTACTTTATAGTTAGCTTATTAGGTTTAATAACTTTAAGCTTCTTGCTTTACCCTTTTTAATAAAGTTTAATATAATTTCTATTAAATTTATATAAGATATACCTATTAAAAATAAGGGGTTTAGTTAGCGTTAAGATTTATTTAGGTTTTACTATAAATCCTACCTTCTTTAATTCTAATTCCTCTATCTCTAAAAACTTTATATTACTAAGACTAAGGGTATTATCTATTTATATACTAATTACACTAAAGCATTTAATTACATTAAATGCTATTAAGAAACATAGGTTATATATAGAAGTAATTATTATTAGCTTCTTATAGTAGTGGCGGAAATAGGTTGCTTACTAATGCATACTAGCTTTAGTAATACTATAAAGGGGCTTTATAACTTCTATTATAGTATCCTTTAGGTATAAATATATGATTTATATTAGTAATTTAGTAATAATTAAGCGATTTAGTGTCGTTTCTAATTAAATATACGCTTATATAATATCCTATAACTATAAAAAGATACAATCTTTTGCTAGGGAAGGTACTAATATAATAATAAGCCTTTAGCTTACTTATTAAATTATTAGGGATTATGTTAGAATCTATGCCTTTTCTACATTACTATAGCCTTATATTACTAGCCTTAATTTCTTATATAGCTTATCTATGCCTTTCCCTTTAATTTCCCTTACTATTTAAGAGTGAAAAAGGCGCTAATTACTATACTCTTCCTTATTAAATATAATAAATTTAAAGACATCTCTTACTAGTAAAGTATTAATTTCCTTTTAATTAAATACTTTAAATAGTTATCCCTTAGTAGTAATCTTTCCTTACCTATATAGGTTAACTACTAGCTTCTAGTTACCTTTTTTTTTTTTAGTAAAAAAACTTACAATACTAAGTCCCTTATTATTCTAATTAGAATCTTTAGCGTAATTTAGAATAAGTAGGTACTTTCTAGGTCTTCCACATCCTTATTACAGTGGTTCTTACAGCAATTAACCCTTATTTACATTAGCATCCTCTATATTATTTTCCTTATCTTTATTATTAATTTCTTTTATATTTATAGGCTCTTTTAAGTTATAGTAGTATAGCTTTACTACTATTAAGCGGAATTTTATAGGTCTATAGGGTAATTCTACAGTATAGGTCTTATAATTAGATAATAGCAATCTATAAGGACTATACTAACCTCCTTTCTTACACTAAACGCAGACTTCTAATTACAGCAGCAGTAAGTGCAATAGAAGGGTATTCAGACCATTCCGCGTATTAAGGGCGTTAGAGACTTACCTTCGTGTAAGGCAACGCTAAGCTTTATTAGTAGCTTTCTATAGTAAAGCAGCTCTTTACACTACTAAAAGACTTAGGGGGGAATTATATAATATCCATAAATATGCCCTAAATATAAGCAAAGTTAGCATAAGGCCGTTAGGTCCAGCGGAGTTATTAATAGCTTTAATAGCTATCTATAGTCTCTAGAAAGGGCTAAAGAGGTCTCCTACCTTATTCTTAATAATATTATATACTCTTTAAAGGGGGGCATAATATCTCTTAACCTTTCTAATGCTATAATATGCCTTAATAAGAACCTCTTCTATATTAATAGCTATTTAGCGTATAATATACTAGAATTCTATAGAAGCAAAGTTCTTTCTAGCATTATAAATAATGTTATCTAGAGGACCTAAATAAGTATTAATCTAGCACTCTTTTAGTGCATTCTATACATCTTAGGCCTTTTGCTTCTAGGGCTTAAGGAAGCATATAGCTTAGAATGCAGTCGCTGCGTTAATAACGTACAGTATAGGTTTATTGTTAATTTAGAGGATATTAACAATAATCTTATAGTTAAAGTTTATATTATCTTTTAGCATAAACTTAAATTATCCTAGGGCTTTGCTATAAAGTTAGTATTAATAATATTTATAGGAGAGTCTCTTAATAATCCCACTAGTCACTAATTCACTAGCTTTTTGCAGTAGCTTTATAAGTCTAGCAACTAAGGGATAGCTAAAACGTTAGTATAATTAACATATTTTAGCCTCTAAGAGGTAGAAAGCAGTAGCTTCGTTAGGCTGCAGAATCCACTAAGGGTGTCCCTATTTCTATATAATTAGGACCTTCTTTATGCCTTAAATTAGCATATTCTTAAGGTTATTAAGCTTTATATTTATCTAATCTATATTAGAAATATAGAACAGAAAGGGAGTAGCTATATTAAGAACGTAGAATTTAATGGTTCTAAAGGTAGTAGGAATGCATAAGATTCCTAAAGAAATCGCTAAACCTACGCTAAAGTTAATTATGCATTAGCTAGCGGGCTTAATCTTTAAATATAGCATAATCCTTTATAAAGCTATAGCTTACAGTGCTCCTACTATAGAAATCCCTACTGCTCTAGTATCTAGTATAATTCTATAGAAAATATTACTAGAATATTAGTTATTTAAGATAAAGCAATCTATCTTAGGGGTTTCCTCCTATATTACAGGGGTTGTGCTAAATAATTTATAAGCGGTTGCGTTATTCTTAAGCATACGTAAAAGGGATTAGGCTTAAGAAGAGGTTAATTTCTTATAGAAATCTATCTAATTAGATAGTCTAGATAGATTTAGTGGCAAATGTATAAGAAATTGTGTAAATATTAGCTTAGGGGTTATGGTATCACTCATTAGTGTAGTAATATAGGTATTTAATGCCTTCTAAGCTAGGTGCTTATTTTTCTTAGTGTTAGTTACCTTAGGTTTTCCCTTATATTTAAAGAGAAATGCATTAAAGCTGCGTTTAAAGGGAATTCCCTTATAGTTCTTACTCTTCTACTAAGAATCCTTAGCTTTCTACTATTCCTATTTTATATAGGATATTAACTAATATCCTACTTATTAATATATAAAACATTTGCATAGAAAGCGCGATTTTTATAGTAATTAGCCACTAAGGCGCTAATTAAATAGTTGTTTATATTGCTGATTAGTAAACATTGTTTTATTATTATCTTCTATTATATTTAGTGTGGAAGATAGCTATTATAATGTTTTAATTAATTTGTTAGCATATAAGCATTTGCAGAGGTCTCTAACAACTCCTTTATAAGTTAGAGCAAGGTTAAATACAGTAAGCTTACATTTAGGAACACTACTAATAGCAGCAATAAGCTATTGCCAAAGCTCTATATTCACTATAAAAGCATTAAAGATTCCATAATAGATATAATAAAGTTATTCTAGCATTTAGTTAAGGCATTAGAGTTTAGTCTTCTTAGGGTTATTAGCAATAACCTTCTAAAGGGAAATGCTGTTCTATTTAATACAATAGAACTGCTAATTACTCTTAGTTTTAAAGTAATTCCTAATAGCATTAGTAAGGTTATAGATTATTAATCCTTTTCTAGTAAGTTTATTAAGATAGTAAGTAAGAGCATTCTCTTTTAATATAATTAGAAAAGCTCTTGCCTATAATGTCTATAGAACGTCGTTTTATATACATTAATCTTTAAAGATATTTATCTTTAGAACAATAAAGTTATACAGTTTCCTGCTGTATTTCTTGTTAATTATATAGCTTTTATTAATTTCTCTAAAAATACAGCGGATTTAGTTAGGGGTTAGGTCTGTTAGTAGCATTAACCCTTCTAGTGGTTTTACCTAGGCTTTCTATATTAGTAAGTCTAGTGACTTAGATTCCTTATAAATCTATTAATCAATTAATTAGGAATCATTAATAATGCTTCTTACTTATAAGGGAATAGGAATTTACAGTTAGTATTATATAGATTAACTGGGGAACTAGTGTTTAATCTGCTCTTCCAATGCGTTAATAAGAGCAGTAAGGGAAGTAGCATATTGCGAACCTCTTATTAATAAAATTAGTACACTATTAGTAAAAAGGAAATTCTATAAGTCTTTTTACAATATTATTAGAATTCGTTAAAAATCGTTAGCAGTCTAACCTTTAAAGTCTTTATAGAGAGCATTAAAGAGTTAGAGGTTTTTTTACTTTAAAATATTATACTAGTAGAGGACAAAAGCAGCCTAATTATTAATATACTGCTAATCCTTATGTTTTTCTAGTATATTGTCCTAGTATGTTTTCTATTCTAGAGTGAGAATATCTGCATATTTATATATAATCTCAGGGAGGGAATTTAGTAACACTCACAATAAAGCGGTATTAGGGGCACTTTATATAAGATTCCTTAACAAATCTTGGAATTCCTTATCACTTCCGTGTAAAGACATCCTTATAATTAAATGTTCTGTGTGGTTTTCGACTAGCTTTAGTTAAGATTTAGCGTTCTAGTCTTGTAATCCCTATACAAGCTTTAGTATAATAAAGGGTTAGTTAGTAAGATAAATAAGGGTTTTCCTATAGATAACAGTATAAATTATAAAGAATTCTATGTTTTAAAAGGTTAATACTAGCTAAACTAGCGAAGGAATCTATTTCTATTATAAGAAAGCTACGTTTCTAGAAGTCTAATACTAGCTAAACTAGCAAAGAAATCTATCTTCTTTTAGCATAAATTCTCCCTATAAGCGCAACAGGAGTTTCATCTCTTCTAAGTAAATCCTTATAAATCTATAGGATAATATATCCTAAGGATAAATATAACCCACTAATCAGTGTTAGTATTCCTTAGGATACTAGTGATTCTCTAAGGAATACTAGGTGGATCTGAGACTTAGTGACAACGTAAGGTCTAGGAAGGTATTCGCAAAAAGGTCTGATTCTATCCTAATCGGTGCTATCTAAAGGGGGCATTTTATAGCTGGCGTTAAGGCCACGAAAATGCCGTCGGATTCCGTGGTGAAAACTCTGCATACGCGGACCAATCAGAAGAGTCGGATTCCGCGGCTAATGTGGCCGCGAATCCGGCTCTTCCCGGCTGCGAATCCGGCTCTTCCCGGCTGTGCCACGTTGTCATAGAATGCAGCGATTCCAACAACTATACTATTAATTAATACCTTAAGTAATCTGCTTAAGTATAAAGGTATATTAAATAAGTTAGTTAATATTATTAATAGTATAGGTTATAGTAAAATATATTAGGTTTATTACTATATTACTAATATATAAAAGGACTTACTCTTAGGTGCTAACTAAGTAAGGATTTATAAGCTATAAATTTTATCTTAAAATAATAAAACTTAAAGATATTTAATAATATAAAAATGCCTTATATTTATAGGGTATTTAAAGTAAATTTATTATAAAAGAAAGAATATAATTATATTACTAATACTAGCCTTAATATAGGTTAGGGAGATACTAAAGAATAATAAAGATAGAATAAGCCTATAAATAGTAAAAGGTAATATAAAAGAACCTTAGCTTAATATATAGGGTAAAGATAATAAGTAAGTAAGTAGTAACTTAGCTATAAAGAAGCTACTAAAGGTATATATTAAGTTTATAAATATATTCTTAAAAGAACTTATAGGCTAGCTCCTAGCCTTAGGAGGTTATATATATATAATTAAGCTAATTAATAGTAAGACACCCCTTTAGGGACTAATTTATAACCTTACTAAAAAGAAGCTATAGGTTCTTTATAAATATCTTACTAATATATAGTAAAAAGAATAGATTTAATAATTAATAAGTCCTTTAAATACTTTAATTTTATTTATACTAAAGAAAGGAGGTTAGCTTAGGCTATATATTAACTATTATAGCCTTGTTGGAATCGCTGCATATTCTGGGCCACGGATAATGCGCCCGGGACCACGGACCAGACCGGGGACCCTGACAGGACCCCTGACAGGTCGGCCACGCGATGAGCAGAGTTTTCACCGGCGCTTCCGACGGCATTTTTGTGGGCTATAGAAATGCCTATAAATTGCCCCTTTAGATAGCACCTTCTTCTTAGTAGGAATAAGACCTTTTTATAAACCTTTTTGCAGACCCTATATTGAGTCACTAAGTCTCCGTTCCACCCTAGTATTCCTTAGAGAATTATTAGTATCCTAAGGAATACTAACACTAATTAGTAAGTTACACTATCCTTAGGATATTCACCCATAGATTCGTAAGGATTCACCTTAAAAGAGGTAAATCTCTCTACTTAGGAGAGAGATTTATGCTAAAGGAAGATAGAGTGCATGGTCTTAGATAGTGCTTAGACTTCCTAAATATAGGGTCTTTTACATAAGAATTAGGTTGTTTTTGCTAAACTAGCTATAACCTATCTTTAAGTGTAGAATTTACTGTTATTTACACTATTATCTATAGGAAAACCCCTATTTATTTTATTAACTAACCCTTTACTATACTAAAGCTTATATAGGGACTATAAGACTAGAACGCTAAATCTTAACCATAGCCTATTAAAAACACCCCTAAATATCTAATTATAAAGATATCTTCCTATAGAAGTAATAAGGAATTCTAGGATTTATCTAGGAACCTTATATAAAGTAGCCCTAATACCGCTTCACTATAAGTATTACTAAATTCCCTCCCTAAAATTATCTATAAGTATATAAATATCCTTACCCTAGAATAGGAGGTATACTAGAATAACCTACTAGAAAAACATAAAGACTAGCAGTATATTAATAATTAAGCTGCCTTTATTCTTTACTAGTATAATATTTTAAAATAAAAAGACCTTAAGCTCTTTAATGCCCTTTATAAAGACTTTAAAGGTTAGACTGCTAAAGACTTTAAGCGGATTCTAATAATAATACGGAAGGATCTATAAGATTTCCTTGCTATAAATAGCATGCTAATTTCACTTACCTAAGGGGTATAATACATAAATGTGCTTACTACTCTTATAAATGCATTAGAAGAACAGATTAAATACTGGTTCCCTAGTTAATCTACGCAATACTAATAGCAAATTCCTATTCCCCTACAGCCTAACAGCCCTTTCAATAATAATAAAGTAATTAATTAACAGATACATAAGGAATCTAAGTTAATAGATAAGCTGTTACGCTAATAACTAGAAAGATAATGACTAGAACTGCTACCACTAAAAACAACGCTTAATAATAACTAGCTCTACTGTATTCTTAAGGAAATTAGTAAAAGCTATTCTAATAGCAAGAAATATAGTAGAAAGATATATAACTTTATTATTCTAAAGATAGGTATCTTTAAAGATTGTTTATTACAGAATAACGTGCCTAAAGACTTATAGGTAAAGGCTTTTCTAATTATACTTAAAGACAAAGCCCTTACTTACTATATTAAAGAACTTACTAGAAAAGGCATAATAATATAAAGCCTTACTAATAACATTAAATCTTACTTTAAAACTAAAAGTAATTAGCACTTTTATTACATTAAGTAGAATATAATCTCTCTTTAGAAGGTTATTACTACTAACCCTAAAAAGACTAAGCTTAAATGCCTTAACCTAATACTTATATAACTTTACTAAGTTTATTATAAAATCTTCCTAGCTTCTATAGTAAATACAGAGCTCTAGTAATAATTAATCGCCGCTATTGCTAATGTTCCTAAATATAGTTTAGCTATATTCCTCTACGCTCTAACCTATAAAGGAGTTATGGGAGACCTCTAGAAATGCCTTTAAACTAATACAGCAATTATAGCGACATAATAGTTAGCTATAACTACCCCTAACCCTACAGAAGACAATAATAAAGCAATGTTTATAGATTAACGCTATAAGCAATTATCTAATTAGTGCCCTAGTAGCTAACTATAATTAAAATTACACTTTCTATAGAAGTGCTTTATATACTAGAAAGAAGAATATTAGTTAATATCTTATATAAGGTAAAAATAGTAGAAAGCTAAGGATATTTAGCTAAAAAGTAAGCGTATTAAGGGGACTCCTACTAAACGCAGCTTTAATGCGTTTTTTCTTACATTTAAAGGAGAGCCTATAGATAAGACCTCTTACCCTAATAATCACCTAGCTTAGGCTAACTATAATGCATTTATTACAACTTTATTAAGTAATACTGCAATGCCTAAGCTAATATTTATATAATTTTTCACTTAATCACCCCTAGGCCTATCTAGACTATTTAATTAGATAGACCTCTATAAGAAATTATTGCCTTTATAGGTAAGATCCCTCTTATATATATTAGAATGCACTATAGCTAACTATAAGATATCTAGTATAAATACTATACTATAAGTAGAAACCCCTAAGATAAATTGCTTTATCTTAAATAACTGCTATTCTAGTAAGGTTTTCTATAGCATTATGCTAAATACTAAAGCTATAGGGATTTTAATAGTAGGAGCATAGTAAGCTATAGCACTATAGAAGCTAATGCTAACCCTAAAGATTAAGTCTACTAGCTAGCGTAAAGTTAACTTTAGTGCTAGTTCTATAACCTCTTTAGGAGTACTATAAGTGCTAACAATCTTTAGCATTATTAAATTCCACATTCTTAACACAGCTACACCCTTTTTGTTCTATATATCTAATATAGACTAAATAAATATAAAGCTTAATAACCTTAAGAATATGCTAATTTAAGGTTATAAAATAGTCCCTATTATATAAAAATAGAGATATCTTTAGTAGCTACTTAAGGAAAATAAAGCTATTGCCTTCTACCTCTTAGAGGCAGAAATCCACTAGCTTTATTAATATTTTAGGCACCCCTTTATTATAAAACTAACTAAGCTACTTTAAAGAGCTAGTAAGTTAATAGATAATAGGATAATTATAAGTATTACCTATAAATGCTATTAATATTAACTCTATAGCAAAGCTCTAGCTAGGTTTAAGTTTACCCTTAAAGATAATATAGACTTTAACTATAAGATTTACATTAATATTCTCTAAATTAATAGGAAACCTATACTATATGTTATTAATGCAGCTACTGCTTTCTAAGCTACACGCTTTCTTAAGCCTTAGAAGTAGAAAGCCTATAATATATAGAATGCACTAAAGGAGTGCTAGATTAATATATATTTAGGACCTTTAGATAATATTATCTATAATGCTAGAAAGAACTTCGCTTCTACAGAATTCTAGTATAATATACGTTAATTAGCTATTAACACAGAAGAGGTTCCTATTAAAGCCTATTATAGTATTAGGAAGGTTAAACAATATTATAGCCCCCTTTATTAGGCTTACAAAATTATTAAAGCTAAGGTTAGAGACCTTATAACCCCCCCTTAATGCCTATAGATATCTATTAAAGCCGTTAACAATTCTATAGGACCTAATAGCCTTATGCTAACCCTGCTTATTTTTAGAGTATATTTATAGATATTATATAACTTACCCCTAAGCTTATTAGTAGTATAAAGAGAGGCTTTGCTAAGGAAAGCCACTAATAAAGCTTAGCGTTATCTTACTAGGAGGCAAGTAACTAATATATTAAACACATAGAATAGCCTAAATACTTTACTATTACATACACTTCCCTTAAACTTAGAAGTCTGCGTTTAGCGTAAAAAAGGGGGCTAGAGCAGTCTATTTAGGTTACTATTATTTAATTATAAGACCTATACTATAGAAATGCCCTAAAGACCTATAAAATTCTGCTTAATAGTAGTGAAGCTATACTATTAAAGTATAGAAGAAGAGGTTATAAATATAGAGGAAAATAATAAGAAAGAGGAGGAGATTAAGGACGCTAACGCTAATAGAGGTTAATTGCCTATACCTCTATAGCAATAAGGACTTAGGCAACCTTAAAAGTATCCTTTAATTATAGCCTATAAGGAAGATAATAGGATTAAGGAGGATGCTAATAAGAATTATAAGGAACTTAGCACTATAAGTTTTCTTATAGCTAAAGAGAAGAGCGATTAGAACCTAGTAGTTAAACTAAGAAAAGAAGGGAAGATTATTACTACTAGAAAACCTTTTAAAGCATTTAATTAGAAAGAAATTAAGGCTTTACTAGCTAGAGATATCTTTAAATTTATAACCTTTAATAAGGAAGAACATAGAAACTAATGGTTTTTCTGCTTTTATATAGTAAGAGAAGTTAAGGGGAAAGGTACTAACAAGCTATATAAGAAATTAAGGCTTATAATCTAAGGGCATAGTGATAAGGAAAAAGCGTGGATTCTAACATAATCCCTAACAATCTAACGCATAAGCTAAAGACTTATTATTGCTTTAGCGCTATTACTAGCTAAGGACTGTATCTTTTTATAGCTATAGGATATTATATAAGCATATATATAGTTAGAAACCTTGCTTAACCGGTTAATTATCGCTAAACTACTAGTATAAATTGCATATTTATACCTAAAGGATACTATTATAGAGGTTATAAAACCCCTCTATGGGATTGCAGAGGCTAGCACACATTAGTAGGCTATGTACTTCCGCCACTATTGTAAGAAACTAATAATAACCACTTCTACGTATAACCTATGTTTCTTAATAGCTTTTAATATAATTAAATGCTTTAGTGTAATTAGAATATAAATAAATAATACCTTTAGTCTAAGCGATATTAAGTTCTTTAAGACTAAGGAGATAGAACTAAAGAAAGCAGGATTTATAGTAAAACCTAAGTAAATTCTAATGCTAATAGAACCCCTTATCTTTAATAGCTATATCTTACACTAATGTAATAAAAATTATATAGAACTCTGTTAGAAAGGCTAAAGTAAAAAGCTTTAACTTGTTAAACCTAATAAACTAACTATAAAATAGTAATATATTAAATAATAAGCTTAAGGAGCGTATGTATCACTAGTTTGTTAACTAGAGGCTATATTTAACCTTTCTGTTGCTGTATAAGCCTAAAATCCTAACAATTCTAACGTTATAAGACTTAATAAATGGATTTAGTGGCAAATGCAACATTATAACTATAGCTTATAGTATATTCTGCTTAACCTTTCTACTGCTACTCTTTATGTCTTTATTAATAGCTCCTTTATAAATAATAAAGACTTAAGCTTTTAAATTAAATATATAATTATCCTTAGTATAGAGATAAAGGGGACTAGTGTAGAATTTATGCTAAAAGGCAATATTATAATATATAGCTTAACAAAAAGTAAGAGAGTTATAAGGAGTGCCCTTACATCTAAGCTATATACAATAGTCTAAGGTGCTAACATTACCTATATAATTAGCATAACCTTACACACTATTATATAGAAGTTATAAATTCCGCTAATACTAATAATTATCTATATAGACTCCCTTTTATTATATAAGTATATTATTAAGTTAGGTATAATAAAGGAGAAAAGGTTAATAATTAATATTATAGCGTTATATTAGTTATATAAAAGGCAGGAAATTAAGGAGATTAGGTAGATTAATAGTAATAATAATATTACTAATACTATAATAAAGACTTCTTTAAACTAAGCCCTTAAGACCTTTATTAATAAGAATAAAGCTATAATTTATATATAGGGATAGGTAGAACGCATAGAGAAGAAGGAGGAATACTAGGGATATAGACTAGACTCTTTTTCTTATTAATTATCTAATTAGATAGTTAACTACTGTTTTTCTATAGATTTCTACCTATATTAGGTGCAATTCCTCTTTTTCTATAAAAGAGAGAATTCTAAGTGTTAGAATCGCTGCATATTCTAGGCTACGGATAATGCGCCCGGGACTACGGACTAGACTGGGGACCCTAACAGGACCCCTGACAGGTTAGCCACGCAATAAGCAGAGTTTTCACCGGCGCTTCCGATGGCATTTTCGTGGGCTACGGAAATGCCTATAAATTGCCCCTTTAAATAGCACCTTCTTCTTAGTAGGAATAAGACCTTTTTACGAACCTTTTTGCAGACCCCACGTTAAGTCACTGAGTCTCCGTTCCACCCTAGTATTCCTTAGAGAATCACTAGTATCCTAAGGAATACCAACAAGCCTTAATAAGGTTATAAGGAAGGATAAGGCTCTATTATTACTAATCTTAAAAATCCTTAACTAATTAAAAGAGGTAAAGGTAGTAATAAAGATTAACTTAAAAGATATATACTATTAGCTATATATTTATAAGGGTAATAAGTAAAAGATAGCATTTTATTATTAATATAGGCATTTTAAATATCTTATAATGCCTTTTAGCCTTATAAATACACTAGCTACCTTTTAAGAATATATTAATAATGCATTAAAAGAGCTTATTAATACTATTTATATTATTTATCTTAATAATATTCTAATCTATAGTAGTAACCTAGTAGCGTATAAGGGGTATATTAAATAAGTTCTATAAAAACTCTAAGAGGCTAAGCTTTATGCTAACCTTAATAAATATAAATTTTTTATAATATATATTAGCTTTCTTAGCTTTATAATAATGCCTAATAGTATTAAGATAGAGCCTAAGTGCATTTAGGCAGTAGTGGAGTAGTAGCTACCTTATAGTATGTTAGTGTTAAGGCTGGTAAGGGGATATTGCTTAGTGGAGTGAAGACTAAGACACAGAAGGTGCACTGCGATGTAGCTGCTAGGTAGGGGGTAGTGCTTAAAGGTATAAATCTCTGCCCTATTATACAAATGTGCGCGCCCTCTCTTTTATGTGCACCCTTAGCGTGCTGCTAAGTCGTAGCGAGGGCACTACGTACCTTATTCCCTTATGCCCTTGCTAGCATAACAAGCTAGTCTGCGCCCTTTAACTCTATAGTTACTAATAGTGGGAAATGGCTATAATAGAATACCCCCCCTTTCCTTATAATTATCCTTAATTATAGTCCCTACCTATAGTCTTATTGCTAGGTTGCTGCTACTTTACTGCTTTATATTAGGTTTTTAGGAAAGCTTTCCTATTTTATAGGTTAAACTTATTCCCTAGTAGGGCAAATTAGGAATGCCCTTACTTTATATTATTTGCCTTACCTTACCTACCTTACTATAATAAAGTCTAGTGTGTGTGCGTAATCAATTAGGTGATCACCTTGCTGCTACGCTACTTACTAAGGGTGCCCTTCTTATAAGTGTTCTGATTTGCTAGCCTAAGTTAATTATATTATAATATTATATCTAGCCTTACTTTCCATTATAACCTTACTTTTACCTTTACGTAGAGGGGTTGCTGCGACGTGGTAGTGTGCCTGCTAAGCTATGTGATTTATTGTCTTTATGCCCCCCTGTCTCTTCTGCCTAACCCCCTAGTCTATTATAATATATAGCATTGCCTTACTTCTTTAATTTAAGGGTTAAAGTAAGCTGCACTGCTGCTGCTAGCTTCTTATATAATTATTATAATACCTTTAATTTATTAAGTTATAGGAGAGGATAGTCCATTATAGCTAACCTCCTTTATTATTTAGGGCTATGCTATTAAGTTAGGGGCTTACTTTGCTATTATAGTTATTAACAGCCGCTAATAAGCAGCTAGGCTGCCGCTGCTGCGTTGTAATTCACTAATTCGAGTGCCTTAGCTGCCTAGCTAGGAGTGCTCTTGCATGTGATAGTCTTATTCCTCTGATTCTTAGATAACTATAAAAGCCTCCTTTTCCCCCCTTTTTTTCGTGCCTTTTCCTTCCTAACAACCACACTTAGATTGTGAGTTTTCCCTTATAGCTAGCTTTTAGTAAGGTTGCTACTCTTTTTTCTCTTCTCTTACTGCTTAGAGTTTTACTAACTCTTATTTATTTTAGCTATTCTTTATTAGTCTACTAACTATCTTTGCTCTTATAAATAGCTTCCCTTTTTTTTTTTTAATAAACTTCCTATAAGTTCTTTTAGCTATTTCCTTACTTTCTAGCTACTAACTTCTAGCTAGTTTGCTATAGCCCCTAAAAATTAAACACCTTTAACGAAACGCCGCTGCTATGTCGCTATAGAGCTTAACCCTGCCCCTAATATTGTAACTGTTACAGTGTGAGTTTTCTTTTATACTTATTAATTACTTAATTTAATACTAATAACTGCACTCTCACTACTAGTAAGGAGGAGCTTCCCTACTTACAGTGTAGTTATTAGGTTTACACCTAAAAGTTATAACCTAAACCTCCCACTAGCAATAAAGAAGAATATAATCCACGGCCTTAATATATTATAGCAGGGACCCCAGTCCCTGTTATATGCAGTCCCTCTAACGGTAGGTAGCTTGCTATATAGTAGCTACTACCTCTACTAATAGGTTTTCTCTCCTTTTTTTTTTTTTTTATATAGAGGCCA
>SRPW01000599.1:0-18642 GCA_018360225.1 Claviceps pusilla | reverse complement strand
AGCTACTTTATCTTTATATACTTAGCTTATAGTTCTTTTACCCTAACTTCTATATATTAATTAATAATATTTAATAGCTTTATTACTTAGTTTAGCCCTCTAGGTTTATATCCTTATAGTAACTCCACTAGTATATAACTATAAGCTATATAATAGCTAGTGTTATATATAAATTATATAAGAGCTAAGTAGTTAAGCTAGTTAGTCTATTTTATATATCTAAAAGCTTATAAATAATATTTTAAAATTTAGTTTATTCTTTTAGTTTAACTATCTATTTAAGGGTAAAATATAGTGCTAAGTAGCTACTTAGTTACTAAAAGGTAGTAAAAGGTTCTCTAGAATTTACTTATAAAAATAATGCCCTTATTACTTATAATACCTTTTAGTGCCTTATAATTCTAAAAGACATTCTTAATAAAAATAGTTACTAAGTTACTGCTAGTTACCTTTATAGTTATAGTAATGTATAGCGTATACTTAGAAAATCTATCCACTACTACTAGAATTATATTATATATTTTACTATTTACCTGCTTAATTAAAGGTAAGCTTATAATAAAATCTATTAAGATTTCTTAAAATAGTCTCTTTAGTATTAGTAACACTGCTAGCTTACTATAAAGTTAGTATAACCTTAGCTTATTAAGCTAATAATTTATATAATTACTAATATAGGTTTTAATATCCTATCTTAGCCCTAGCTAGAAATATTAGCTTATAACTTATTTAATTATCTTACTAACTTTATAATAGCTTGCTATAGGGTTATTATAAGTTAGCTATAAAATCTTGCTTTTTATACTAGCTAGGATATATACCTAGCCCTTATATAGTAGTAGCCTATTTTTATTAACTATTTAGGTAGTACTCTTTAAAGGTATTAGTATTTTACTACTACTTAATAGCTTTAATTACTACTATACTAAGGTATCCCTTAACTATATAGACTTTAAAGTCTTATATATTAAAGTAACTAATGTTTTATAGTTAGCTTAATTAGAGATTAACTTAGTAAAGGTTCTCTTAATAGCTAATAACCTTACTATAAGCTTTTAGTAGGTTCTCTCCTTAGGTAAAAGTCTACTATATAATAGGTAGGGCTAACCTAAATGCCTTATAGAGTTAAGGGGATATTTAGTTTTATCCTTTAAGACTCTAATGTCTTAGCTATTTACCCCCTTATTTATAGTATATATACTATATATAGACTAGTTTTTTAGTAATATTTAAGCATTTAGACCTAGACTATTAGGCTCTAGCTATAAACTTATCTTATTATAAGGTTAGAGCGTACTAGCTCTAACTTACATTATTTTATATAATTTCTCTTACACTACTTACCCTTTAATCTTTAAAGAAAAAATCTAAGCTAAATATATTATATTCTACTTTATTATTGCTTATATATAGCTTAGTTATAGCTTTTCTTTAGTAAGTAGTAAGGCTAGTTAGTATAATAATCTAGTAACCTTATACTAAATATTTAGAGTATTAGCTACTAGCTATATATTAGGGCTATACCGCTTACTAGCTATAAACTTAGTAAGAAATAGCAGTAAGTGTAATGCATATACTTTAGCTACTGCTTTTTTTAAGAAGTAGTTTAGTTTTTAGAATAAGCTATTTATAGGATTTAGCTTACCTAGTTAATATTCTATAATAAAGTTAAATAGATATAGCTTATTAAAGGTATTTACTTAGTAGCTAAATAGCTTTAGCTTTATAGTAAGATACTTATAGTTTAAGTGGTCTATAATTACTTAAATAGGGTGCTTTAAATAAGCTAAGTAATATTTTTATATTTAAAAAGCTTTCTAAATAGTAAGAAGCTTACTATTTAGTATTATATATTTTAGCTCTAGCTCTAATAGCTTTTGTAATATATAAGCAATAGGGTGCTAGCTACTTAGCTATAGCTAAGCTATAATAGCTTTAATTATAAAGGCTAATATATTTATTTTTATCCTTAGTAGTGCCTTTAAATTAAAATAAATAAAAATAGGGGCTTCTAAAAACTTTTACTTAAGCTAATTAAATATAGCTAGCTTACTATTACTTAGCTATAAAGTCCCTTTATTATCTCCTTTTAATAAGTTAGTAAGTAGAATAGTGATTTTACTATATCCCTAAATAAAGTATTTATAGAATCCTATAAATCTAAGGAAATATTAAATATTTAATATACTATAAGGTAGCTACTACTCTACTACTACCTAAATACGCTTAGGCTCTATCTTAATACTATTAGGTATTATTATAAAGCTAAGGAAGCTAATATATATTATAAAGAATTTATATTTATTAAAGTTAGTATAGAGCTTAGCCTTTTAGAGTTTCTATAGGACTTATTTAATATACCCCTTATACACTACTAGGTTGCTACTATAGATTAAAATATTATTAAGATAAATAATATAAATAATATTAATAAGCTTTTTTAGTATATTATTAATATATTCTTAAAAGGTAACTAGTGTATTTATAAGGCTAAAAGGCATTATAAGATATTTAAAATACCTATATTAATAATAGAATGTAGTCTTTTACTTATTGCCTTTATAGATATATAGCTAATAATATATATCTTTTAAGTTAACTTTTATAACTACCTTTACCCTTTTTAATTAGTTAAGGATTTCTAAAATTAAAGGTAATAGGGCTTTATTCTTCCTTATAACCTTATTAAGGCTATAATAGTTAATATATAGTTTAAGCTAACCTTCTTTCTTTAGTATAAATAGAATTAGGGCACTTAAGGGACTTATTAATTATTAAATCTATTCTTTTTACTATATATTAGTAAGATATTTATAAAGAACCTATAGCTTCTTCTTAGTAAGGTTATAAATTAATCTCTAAGGGGGTGTTTTACTATTAATTAACTTAATTATATATATATAACCTTTTAAGGCTAGGAGCTAGCTTATAAGTTCTTTTAAGAATATATCTATAAACTTAGTATATACCTTTAGTAGCTTCTTTATAGCTAAGTTACTACTTATTTACTTATTATTTTTACTTTATATATTTAGCTAAGGTTTTTCTATATTACCCCTTACTATTTATAAGCTCCTTTTATCTTTATTATTCTTTAGTATTTCCCTAACCTATACTAAAGCTAGTATTAGTAATATAATTATATTCTTTTTCTTATAGTAAATTTGCTTTAAGTGCTCTATAAATATAAGGCATTCTTATATTATTAGATATTTTTAAGTTTTATTATTTTAAAATAGGATTTATAGTTTATAAATCTTTACCTAGTTAGCACTTAAGAGTAGGTCCTTTTATATATTAGTAATATAGTAGTAAACCTAATATATCTTACTATAATTTATACTATTAGTAATACTAACTAACTTATTTAATATACCTTTATACTTAAGTAGATTGCTTAAGGCACTAGCTAGTAGTATAGTATTTACTTTTATATTTACTTAATCTTCTTTATTTAATATTTTTAAGTAAATAACTAATTTTTTTACTTTTAAATTAAATAATACTTTTATAGCTACTTAGTAGTAATCCTACTATATAAATACCTTTATTTTTATTTTATTATTTATCTCTTTATCTTTATTCTTATTAATAACTAAAGTATTTATTTTATAAGGGGTATTAGTTATAAAGAGAGTATACCTTTAAGGCCTATTAGTATTAATTAGAATTAAGTTTATATTTAAGGTTTTAGGCACTAGAATATTATAGTATAGGTAGTGCTAATTTATAGTATACTAATTACTTTTATAAATAATATAATTTAGTTTTAAGCACCTTAGGGAGATATACCTATCCTTTTAGTACTTATAGTACTAAATATTATTAAAGTCCTTATTATTAGAAGGTTTATAGTTATATTACTCCTAGCTTATTACTAAAAAGTATAATTTTTATTACTTATATTTTACTAAGATTAATTATTCTTAATTACCTAAGGATTCTTTATTAGTAACTTTAGCTTTTTTACTTTAGCTTTAAAGGTAATTTTAGCTTTAAAGAAACTCTTAGCTTAATATTTACTTTTTAGTAATAAGGTTAAGGTTATTTAAAAATATATAAATTTAGAGTTATTTTAAAATAGCCTTAGAGAGCTTAGCCTTAACTTTACTTTATTTTTAAAAAAAGGTTTAAAATAATATTTAATTATTCTAATAAAGGTTTATTAGTGCCTTAATAGCTTCTAAGTAGTATATATTTTTATTAATAATTTCTATCTTAAGCTATTTTATAAATTTTATTTAAGTATACTTTTTAAAGTTTATAAAGCTATTAGTAGTAGTATATTATATTTATTAATGCTTTATATTATTAGTAAGGTAGCTATTAGTATATATTACCTTAGTAGTATCCCTAAGGAATATATAAAGGTTTATAGTAAATACTATATATAAGTTTAATAAGAAATTCTAAAGGCTTTTATAGGTATTACCTTTATATATAAAAGCCTTAAGTTAGGCTTTTATAAGTTTTATATATATAAGGGGTGCTATAACTATAGGGTAAGTTTATAGCTTAGGGGTTAGAGTATAACTAATATTAGGGATACTAATAATACTAAGCTTACTACTTTTATAGTTTCTACTAAGATTAACTTCCTTAAGAGACTTTTATAATACCTTAAGGTTCCTTCTCTTATTAATTACTTAGGTAACTTATAGTAACTAAGCTACTTCTTTAATTATTTTATTAAGGTTTATTTTTTTATTAGTATTATTATTATTTATATAAGTAAGGTTAGGATTTTTAATTTTAAGGTACCTCTTTTTTTTAATAATACTTAGTATATAGCTAGTATTTTATAAGGCTATAGTAAGGTTATAGTTAGTTAAATAAGTAACTCTTTTAGTAAATATTTTAGTTTAGTTAATAGTTTATTATTTCTAAAGGAGAGAGAGATTTAGTTATTAAGGCTAGTAATAGAATATTACTTAGTAGAGTAAAGACTAAAATATAAAAGGTATACTATAATATAGCTACTAGGTAGAGGGTAGTGCTTAAAGGTATAAATCTCTACCTTATTATATAAATATACACATTCTCTCTTTTATATACCCCCTTAGCGCGCTACTAAGTTATAGTAAGGGCACTATATGCCTTATTCCCTTATGCCCTCGTTAGCATAACAAGCTAGTCCGCGCCCTTTAACTCTATGGTCGCTAACAGTGGGAAATAGCCATGACAACTAAGGATCTAAGCCTCTAGCTTAAATCCATTACAATTTTAAATATCAATCTTACTTATTATAAATACTTATATAGTCTTTACTAATATAGTATATAAAAATCCTTATCAATAGTGTTTATTAGGGTTTCAAATAAGAATCTATAACTTTTAGTAGAACTTTTAGTGCTAAAAATAATAAGTGTGTCCACTTTTCACACGATTTTTTGAGCACAAAGTTTTGTCTCGTTTCGTGCATCACACCCTTTGTGAACCTTTCCCCGTTCGCATAAAGATGAGGACGACATGAGGTAGGACAACACAACGATACTAAGGCGAAGATGACGGGTCTCAAGGAGAAATCAGCGCCATCTTGCCAATCCTCTGACACTTCAGAGGGGAGCAATTGGCTTGACGTCGAACCCGACGTGGAGAACATCGAGTTTGTCTCATTATTTGACGGACAAACCTTTCCAACGCTGTCTGAAATGCTTGACTATTGCAAGCAAGAACACAGCTTCAATCTGCTCGAACATATTCATCGCCTTCGACTAGACTTTCTTGGCGCCGTCAAACTAATCAATTTTATTCGTAATTATGTTCGAGACAAGTCTACCATACCTAAACAGATATCTCGCGAAGATATCGATGATGAGCGTTACTTGAGTCCAGTCATTGAAAATGATGCTGTCATATTCTCCCTCGACGAGTTACTAGATTCTTCGAGCCAGGACCAGGAGGTCGCCATTAACGCGACTGAGACCCCAGCCAACGAACTACTCGATCGCAACAAGACATTGGAGTCCGAATTGCATGCTATACGCGAAAAATTTGCAAATTATCGACTTGCAGTGGAGCAAACACTAGACCGCCGTTGGGGTGTTGATGACATTCCAGGCTCACCTCTCGTCTCGAAGCCCAAAGACGTTTCAAGCTCATACTTTGAGTCCTATGCTGCAAATGGTATGAAACTCAAAGGACATGATTCAAGCATGGCGTCTATTCGAGACTAAGTACAAGCAGATATCCATGAAACAATGCTGAAGGACGCTGTCCGAACTGATGCATACAGAGACTTCATTTATGAGAATAAAGCTATCTTCAAGAATAAAGTAGTGCTTGACATCGGATGCGGGACAGGTATTTGAGCATTAAACGATGACTTAGACTCCATCTTCACAACAAACTGACATTCATGCAGGAATTTTGAGCATGTTCTGTGCGAAGGCCGGGGCAGCACAAGTCATCGCCGTTGACAGATCGGATATTATTGACAAAGCGCGTGAAAATGTGTTCAATAACGGCATGGCAGACACGATCACATGCGTGAAAGGGAGCATAGAGGAGGTTGTACTGCCTGTCAAAGAGGTCGACATCATCGTCAGCGAGTGGATGGGTTACTGCCTACTATATGAGGCCATGCTCCCCAGTGTCCTATTTGCTCGGGACAAATACCTCAAGTCCGATGGTCTTTTGGTCCCTAGCTCAGCCACATTATGGATCGCACCTGTGAAGGATGAAGAATATTTGTCAGAATCTGTGTCATTCTGGCGTGATGTATACGGTTTTGACATGAAGGCTATGCTGGAGGGTATATACGACGAGGTTCATATACAGGCCAGACCGAAATCCTCGCTGTGTGGTGCAGCATGTCCTTTTAAAGTCTTGGATTTGTATACATGCCGCCTTGAAGACTTGTGTTTCACCACTGATTATAGTACGGAGATGAACGGAGAGGCCGCAACTTTCGATGGCTTTCTCATTTGGTTTGACAACTTCTTCTCACCTCTCAGAATCGAATCAGCTCCTCCGGCCTCAACGACCGCAGCTGCTTTTAATCTCTCCTCACCAGGACATGTTGCCTTCACTACTGGCCCGGATGGCCCCGAAACTCATTGGAAGCAAGGGATTTTATTAATGAGGCCGCAAGCTGCCGTGCAGGATGTCCCAGAATCACGTCGCATTGATGGACAAGTTTCTTTCTCCGCTCACTCAGACAACCCACGAGCTCTTGTACTTCGTGTCACTTGGTCTACCAGGGATGGTTATAACAATCAGACCTGGGATCTTCTATAAATTTTATAGACGAATATTGGTGATGCATCCCAAAGTTGACTTCGAAAATTCTATCTTCCAATGCACGATGTCTTATAAGTGAGGTACTTTTAGTCCCTGGAAGACTAAATTCAGAATGCTCAGGAACCCCTCGCCCAGAATGAAGCCCTTTTAGATCGAGTCAGTGAAGATTCCCGTTGACCTTTTAAGAATCGAAATCTATCCTACCGATGCCAAAATGATGAGTCGTGTATTAGATTTCTTCAGGATCGTGATCCAGTACCAGCACCCGATGCCGCCCACCGCTCGAGCCAGAGTAAATGATGGCACGTTGTACATCCCTGATCGGGGTCAGCAGTGGTCAAATATGGAAAACCAAGGACTTTGCGTACCCACTGCTACTGCGATGCCCCCTGGAATACAAGGTCGCCACCATCTGTCGGTGGTTATGGTACGAATCAACGTAGTAACCCCAAATATGCCAGCAGCTGCGACAGCCCATTCTTTCACCATATACGGCAAGCCTTGACCCGTAACTAGTCTTGCTGTGAAAATCCAGACATACGCGGTAGGAACTTGAAAGAGGTCGCCCGGAATCGTATATACACTGCGAAAATTGTTAACTTATGACTGTAGAGGGTTAAAGATCACAGTAGTAGATGACTCACGACGTGTAGATTCTGTAAATAAAGGCGCTCAAGATTGCCCCAGCCGTGGCACCGATGACCTGTCCCCAGAATTGAGCGTTCGGAGCTGCACCAAGTAGGTGTCCAGTTTTGAGATCTTGCATGAGATCACCTGCTTGCAATGCTCCCTGACGAAGGATCAATGGTTAGTGAATGGAGTTTGGTGTGCGTTTGGGGGAGGGGGGTTCATCCTAAACTTACAGCCTCAGACTGGGAGTGACATTGGTTCATTTAGTTATAGCCCTCGCTTCTCAAAAGTCAGATGAGAGTTCTTACCACAGCGCCAGCAACAAGGTTGATAAGAACACTCGATCTGTTCGATTGTGGAATAATGACAGCAAAAAAGAGCTGAGCAAGCTTGCTGATGCCCGAGACTGGATTTAAATCTGTCTCTCCGAGGGCTCGAACACCCATTATACTCAAAACCAAGGCCATGAGTACAGCAATGATGGTTGCAGATAACGGAACAAGGTTTCCAAAGACGAAATGAGTAGTTGCTATACACAGCATTACGGAAGTAAGTAGGCCAGCAGTCACGAATTTCCCACTTACAAGTTGCTCTGGCGGCGCGTCCTCGGGCGCGTCAGCATTTGCATCGTCATAGGCATTGTCATGGGTATTGGCATGGGCGTGGATAAGCCTGGCTTCCACATTATCGGAATCTGTCGAGGTATCGTCATCCTCATCCGCCCGTAGCAAAGTATATCTATGACGGGGTAGCCCAAACAAACCCCTTCCAAAATATCCTTGTCTTTGGATTCTGCGTTTCAGGTAGACCTTGATGTTAAGCAAATCTGAAAGAAGAATGGACCGAATTCCGACAAAACCAAGGCTGACAACGGCATCAGCCAACATGATGGCAAGAGACACCCATATTATCCAGCCTTTGCTACCATGCTCCCAGTCATTTACTGGCCCTGGAGCCCATCCGTTATGTTTTGCGAGCGGACTAAGAAAGGCCCAGCCGACGATGGCTCCCAAAAGCATGTGCAGTGTAGTTTCGGTGCCCATAATCACACCTTGACCAACATACGCCAAGCTGGGGTTCAGTGTCCAAAGCCATTTGTCTGCCGCGACCACACCAAAGATGGGTATGTTTCGGATAATCGGAAAAAAGTACGTCGATATGGTAAAAGCACCTGAGACGACAAAGCACATAATAAGAAGTCGCATATCTGACGCCCAATCAAGGCTAGTTCTCGTGTCTGGATGTGCGTCATCTACGCCATCATGGCTGCTCACGTTCTCCTGAGAAGGGGAATTTATAACTTGAGCTCGAGGAGCAAGGCTGGCAAAACCACCTTGAGCAGCTCTGCCAGACTCTTCTTCCCTGGAGGCCGGTGTGCCTTCACCATGAAGCACTGAGATAAGCACTGCAGTACTGAAGCCACTTGGAAACTTGAGCCGTTCGCGAATAATCACCTGCCGCCGCCTGTTTTGTACACACGAGGATTCGTTACATCAGAAGGGGAAATTACCGTGGAGAACGGCTTTCGCTCGCGACAGAGGGGACTTTTTTTGTTTTTTGCAATCTTACAGGGGCACCGCAAACACCACACCAAAATAACATAATCCGAGCGACCATATGATAAGTTGCAGGGTACTCAACACAATCGGTCCATTCTCATCAGACCTGAGAAGGTATGTCATTGCTGGGATCTGTCCAAGAATAAAAATCAGCTCATCACAAGCAAAAAAAAAAAATAAAAAACACAAGCGGGAGGGACTTAACAACCTACCACACCGACGAAACCACATCCAAGGGGCATAATAGCCATGCCTCCCGCAACACTTTGTAAGAACACATTTTCAACAGGAGAGAATGGAAAATTCAGGCAAGGTCGTAGGGATTTGAATATCCCATAACCCATGAGAGTGGCAGGCATTGACATGATAGATACCCAGCCGGTCTGCAATCCAAAGTAAACATTAGCTGCACAGATTACAGTTCCCACTGTCAAGCCTGCCACCACGCTACGCAGGGTGAAATGTCTGCCCTGCACCAATGATGAGGGAGACGACATGATGCTAAAGCTCGCTATGAGGTGCGAGAATGTGTTTTGATAGATCTGATGGCTTGAGCCTTGGAACGCGGGATTGCAGGTCCCAGTTGCATCATGTATCACTTAGCACCCGCGACATCATGCTGACAAATAGCCCGTTATCAGTGTGCGAGCCATGACTAAGCTACGGCGATAGGACATGACGTCCATTTGAGTTTAATGGCCCGATCGCGTCCGTCTCGGTACAACCGTGGTCCATAACTACATAGGTACATACTTAAACCACGAACCCAAAGCCGCTCAGCCATTTACAATCCAAAGCTATCTAACAATGACGATGCATCTGGCTCATTGAAAGGACCAGGAGCCCCTGCATGAGACAGTGATGGCTTCATTGTCTTCTCAGACTCTTCCAAATGTAAGCTACGTCTCGATGCTGATAAATCGTCAACCACCAATGATGTTCTTCGTCGAAGGAGCTTTAAAGGATTCACTTCTCCTCCAAATCCAGTGGTAGTAGGTTGCTGAAATTCCCAATTGCGCACTGTGGTGTTACACATTAGAATCGACTGTCGGAAGAAGAATAATGCTCCAGCCACCCGGGGTCTAATGTGAGAAAGGGAAAGAAAGCGTGGCCGGCGGCGCTGCTCGTGGACAGTTTTCATGATGACATCTACAATAATCACTCACCAAGATCTAAGCCAAGAAGATCGCAGCCCATGCGGTCATATAGTTTCGCGCTGTGAAGGACAAATTCCCATTCAACTTTTGGGTTCACTTTAGACGCTCCTCGAAGCGTTTGAAGCGTCTTCGAACGCAATTGTGAATAGAGTACCACAAGAGCTGGATCATCGGTCAAAAATATGCGTGACATGATATCCAGAGAGCAAGGCGTTTCCAACAGAGCAAAGACAGGCATCTGTTCGGGTTCGTTTAGTAAATATGTACCATACGAATAGTCCTTGTCACTGATATAGCCCACACTCACAATAAGTGCCCTGACAGCCATGTCTTTGCGACCGAGCATCCAAAATGCCCAGGACGCGAGCCAGCGATTGCCCTGTTGGGCAGCCAGCGAGAGAACCTCATCCTGAATGATTTTTTGTGTCACGGGACCGTCGTCCCCCTCGTAAACACGACTAATGGCAATCGCTAGTTGCAAATCATTCAGCTGCCGCAGACAAACCTCGACCGCATCTTCTAAGTGGTCGGCGAGCAGGAAAAATGCTGCTGCATAACCTGCAGAAAGTCAGTCATGAATGTGGTGGACTCCGCGTCGTCCATTTGAAGAAACTCACGAAACCGTCGTTTGCTCAGTAGTGCGTACGCATTTTTCAACGCAACCCGTTGCCATTTTGGGTCATTAAAGTCATTAGCAAGTAATTTTTGAGTTGCTCCCTGCTCTTTATTCCAACTCGCAAGTCGCCAAAGTCCTTGAAGTATCGTCTTCTTGCGCAGTGCAAGATAGAACAAACTACACTCCACGGGATCTTTTAGATCGCTCTTGGTGTACTCGTTCTTCGCTACTATTTCAAATTGGCTGCGCTACTTCAAATCAGCATCATTTATCATCGGCTATCGAATCTCCTTCGCCACCTACCAGGGCTGTTGCGTCTGATAGCCACATGAAAACACCACTTTCACGAGCTTGTTCCCACCGCATCAAGCCGTGATTTTGTCGAGAAACAAAGTTCAAGAGGATATCTTGACTGTTGGAATGGAATGCCCAGTTGATCTCTCGCCAAGAGAGCTGTATCTCGGTTTTATGACCTTTTCTAAGTACATGTTGGCGAAAGAACAACATGAATCGAGCTCCGTTCTCATCCATTGATCGTCGATGGCTTTCCACGGAAGCGACACATTCAATCATATCTGCAAGTTGCATCTGTTCGTGTCCAGAGAGTTGCGGAAGTCGTATCTTGGTGAGTTTATCGTTTGTAAAGGCTGCAATCCCTTCTGTAAAAATATCGTCATCCTCACCAGCATTAGTGAAAGTAGCCGGTTCTTGTACTGTGTGCATCTCGCGTTCAAGAAGCATCTAGACACAAACAATGAGTAACTCCTTTCGAATACATGCGCATCCTCAACTTACGCTTGACAAATAGAAACTGCATAAATGAATCCCCAAATAGTCGTCTATCGTATCACCGGGAACGATATATTTTAAGGTTCTATACAGCGCCAGTAATATATTCCTAACAAGGTCCCATTTCCCGGCGAGAGTGCACTGGCTGATAAATTGGGGATGAAACACCGGAAGTGGTCCATTGAAGCTCTGCACGACCTCAAACAGGTCACGCGGGACTGTATTGTTGACATGTTTCAAACCTGCAATAGCAGATTGCCGTCCGTCTATTCGTCGATCGTGAATAATAAGCTGGTTACCAGAGCCGATAACCAAGTAACCATTAGCAAGCCACGCAGAATCTCCAATGGGATGTGGCGTGATGTCCAGAATGTTTATCTCGTGTATTGGTGCCCAGGCTGGACCTTTGTTGAGATAATCAAATCTCATCTGTGATAGCAATACAACATGGTGCTGAAAACCAACAGCTAGTATAGCTTGCGCGTCAGGCGTCGAAGTCCAATCAAGATCCTGCACAATGTTTTGTACTTTGTAATCCTGTTCATATTCAAGACGCGAACTACCAATGTCCCATATTGTAAGTTGCGATCTTGTACAGTTAACCAAGGCAGCTTTCTTAAGCATACTGCCACTCGCCAGTGCTATGTCCACGAGACCAGTCTCTGTAGAGGAAGTCGATAGCCACTCAACTTCGCGATTCTTCACATCTACACGAGCTGTCCAGAAGTTAACCATCCCTGTATATGTGTATGATATAGCAACGTCTCGGGCGAAGACGTCGAGAAAGCCAGACACAACTGGCGCTACCCCGGCCGGGTCCACGGGAAGAACATATTTGAGTGTCTCCGCTGTTCCTAGGTCGAAGCGACAGAACTCAGCCAACCTCGCAGTATTGTCATCATGACGTCCAGATTCAAGGTACTGCGGGACTTCTACTTCCCAGACAATTCCACGTCCATCTGACATGACTGTTGCGATATGAGCGATTCGGTATTCTTCTTGTTGAGGACGGGGCAGCACAATGAGGCACAAGGGCGTTCCGTCAATGGAAAGTGAACATCGAGCGAGGAGACGGGCAACATTGTATCGACAATCCCAAAGAACCACCGATCTGCTGCATAAGAAGACTACGAATCTTCCCTTACGTAGCACACAAATGCGATAAATGTCGCCACCTGCAGGGACAGTGTTATGTCGGGTAAGAATTTGACTCTGCTCTTGACCGTGTGATATCGAACGTTTCCAGAGAATGCACTCTCCGTCGTCGGTTCGCGATACGATAGCGTGGCCGCTGAAATTTCTCACAATCTTTTTCACGGGTGCAGTATGTCCGGTCCACACAGATTGTAGCTGGATGCGCCGGTCCTGCAGAAGAGGATCCAATAAGTTGGCCACACTACATGCGAATACTCCAATTGTGCCATTGAGTGAATGGATAATGATTTGAAGTTTGTCACTAAGCCTGTCGCAGTAGCTTTGAACTTGAAAGTGATGGTATTTAGCATCAGTCTCGCCATCAATCAAGGGACTGAAAGCGCCAAAGTGAGGCAAGAGGACGTGTGCGATACTGAAAACTTTGAACACACGTTTGTCGCCTGTTCTGCTGTTTTCCAAAGCCCAGGCGGACAAATTTCCTCCCTGGTCAATACTGATGCAAACGTCTGTTTTCTTGTTCGCAACTGCTTTGAGATGATTCAAGGTAGCGTCATCGGTTTTCCCAGAATCGATTGTGTGATCCTTTGAGGCTACTTCTACCGCTGTGGTGAAGTCTCTGGCGTCCACAATCCAAATGATAGGACGGGAGGTTTCTATACCGTTGTTCAGAATGAACTCAGCTGTATTTATTCGACCCCTCAGTTGCCAGTGTTGGCCATCATTTGCCTCATTTGGGGCCCATATGTAGATGAATTTGTCTGCACAAGACGTATACAATGTATTTTCCGTCACTTGATCCGGTTGCTCTGGCCTGCGCCATCTCACTGATATTACGACATCAGGGTGTCGAAGATGTGACACGGCAAACCGCACCTCCTCGGTTGTATAGGTCAATCGCCGCCAGAGCTTCACAATTTGGTCGTAGAGCCCAATAGATGCGACATAGGCAGAGTCGTATGAAACAGCAGCTGATTTCGCGGGGTTCGGAAGGTCTTTCTGCCAGATGTTGGATATTTTAGCCCTAGTTGTGAACAATGATATCGAATTCGAGGCCACAATGAGCTCTTCGGAGCTACTCCAAGCTAAAGCGCATGGTATATGTACTGTCGGGTGAGGAATGTCAAACGCGGTTTGTTGCGTCCACTGTGTTCATTAGCTAACATTTAACCCCAGGACAACTTCATGGGAATTTAGCGTTACCTTTACATTTTCATGTTGCGGGGTCAGTGGGCGATAAATGCGCACCTGCTTGGGCGTGCAGGTTGCAATTTTTCCTGTTACTTCGTCCAAGACTATAGCATCGAGTGAATGTTCGCTATTATCGTCGTAAACGGTTTGAATTACCCGGTGCGATCCGCTAAGTATGGTGAAGGAGTTACCGCTTATGTAACCCTATTCATAGGTCAGTGATGTTCAAATCAGTTTGTTCGATTTTTAGTTTTGTTTTTTGTTTTGTTTTTTGTTTTTTGTTTTTTGTGAAGGGCTCGATTGTGTCTTGCATTGTATCGGTGACCATCCCAGAAGCCGGTTGTAACTCCTTGAAGCTTTGCTTGGGGTTGACCAGGGAGGACGGCAATCATGCTACCGGTTTTTTATTGTTTCTGTCATATCCAGTGACATCCAGTCGCTGTAATCTGAAGTTGCTAAACACTCTGCGCTTGAGTTTTCGTCCACAAACAAGTGTAGGTGCTGCTAGTCATATTGAGGTGGGCAACTCGGAGGAGCATTTATTTATCTGGTCATAGACTCATGGGCTTGTGTCACCCCAGTCGTGCTAAGAACCTTCTACACATAAATAGATATGTATGTATGTTCATGTACTGAATCTTTTTTTCTGTATTAAGTAAATAGTTTTATTTTTGTTAAAAATATAAATGTTTTTAAGGTAGTTTGTTATATTCATGAATTATATTTTCAAAAAAAGAGAAATAAACATATATAAAGAATGCATGTTATAATTTATAATTAGAGCATTATATTACAGTAAAGCCATAAAATCTAAGCCCTTCAAATATTAACTTTAAAGTAGAGTATTGTTTTTGCCCTAGTTTTAATTATACTACTAAATAATATTAGCTTCTACTAGGGGCTACTTTACCTCTTATTAGAGCCTAACCCTTAAGCTTTTATAAATTACAAAGTGACTGTTACGGTCTGCACACAACAGCGGAACCCACTGCATATAGGAGGGTTCCGCCCCCTTTCTTCTAGTAAGGAACAACTTCAACCATATATACACTCGACCACCTATCTGTAACCTAAGTGTTCCTTCTCTTTATAACTTTATAACATACTATACCTATTATATAAGTACCCCTAACTTATATATAATATCTAGTATATAATAAGTAGTAGTAATTGCTATTTCTTTTATATGCCTATTTACTATATAAGAGCTAATAATAAAAACTGTAAACCTTATATTAATAATAGAAGAAAACTAATAAAGCTTACCTATTAGCTTAAATTCTTTAATTACTAGCTTTATTATAAAAAACTAACTGTAGTAAATTTACTATTTTTAGGCTTTCTATTAAGACTTCCCTAACCTTAAAAATAAAAAGAGACTGCTTTTATTATAAAAAGATATTAAGAACCTTTAAACTCTTGCTAAATATTAATATATTAATAGTAACCTTTAGATCTACCTAAAGCCTCTAGCTATTAAAAGACCTATTTATTAGAACCCTATAGATTTTACTATAGTTAATACTAAGTAGAAAATAGTAAAAGGTATTATTTATAGAGCTAGGTTAGAATACCTCTTTAAATAAGTAAATCTAGCACTAAAGAATAATACTACTATGCTAAAGAATAGCCTAAAATATAGGGAAAACACTAATATTATAAGTATATATAGTGTTTTAGAGGATGAATTAATAGGAGACTTAGTAAGTATAGGAATTAGAGAACCTTTAGAGACTCTAAATATTTCGTTTTATACTAAGGAAAATAATACCTTTTTATAGGAAGGGGACTATATTAGTGCTAGCTCCTACTAGAAAACTATCCTAGAAATAAGAATCCACTTTTATATAACTTTTAGTGTACTAAATCCTTTTTTAGAAGTATTATTAAATTCTATAGGAATTAACTAAAATAAAATAATCTCCTACTCCCTTAATAGTTAGGTAGAATATATACCCCCTTTATAGGTAATAGAAACTTAGGGGCAATAATATAAGCCTAATATATACAATAAATTTTAGTAATTTCTTGCTAATATATATAACTAGTAAGAGGCTACCTTTAATAAAATCCGCTATAGTAGCGTAAAGGAAATTAGTAAAGTAGTAACTTACTTAACCACTGCCTTAGAAGCCTTTAAACTAGCTAAATCTTACTAGTAAACTATAAAACTAGCCTAATACCCTCTATTTGCCTTAGAGTAGGCTTTAACCTTAGATACATAGCGTCTTATAGTATTCTTTAGAATAATAGGTATATAAGTATAACTAGCTTATATAATAACCCTTAATGCTTACTACACTAAGACCTCCTAGCTTAAGGGATACCTAGTAAATAGGGAATTTTATAAGGCTTTACGCAACCCCCTACTCTATAATAAGCTACACCTAAGGAATGCTATATACGCTTAGGAACTATTGTTTATACCTATAGAATAGCAACCTAAGGATAAGGACCCTTATAAGGATTCTATAGTCTAAGCCCCTCTAATAATAGACTATTTAATAGAACCCTTATAGAAGCTTAGTAATATTAGGTATTTTAACCCTAAAATAGATCTAGATAATATTAATAGTAAGGCTATTAAGTATAAGGGTAAATTCACTATTTTTATAGATATAGACCTTTAGATTTAGGCAGTTAGGGACCACTATAGTTATACTAGTCCTAACTGCTATAAATAGATTAAACACTAAGTATAGTACCTCTTCTATAGCGCTGCCTATATATAGTACCATTAACACCTTAATAATATAGAAAGGGCTATAATTTTCTATAACTTTAAGTTAGTATTTACTATAATTAAGAAAGAATTTAGTGTTAAGATTTAGGACGCTATAGCATAGCTTAATTAAGCTAAATTCACTAGGGATAATGTGTTATCTAAGATATTACTATATAAGTTTATAGCTAAGATTTTCTTTTATACTAAAGCTAATAAAGAATCTACTAATTTTTAGCTTCTTACACACCTTTACTATAAGCTTTATGTAGAACTTTACTAAATTTATCCCTAACTAGTGGAATTAGACTGCTATAATATATATGTTAATTTAGTGAAAAGTAAAAGATAGGACTTAAAAGACTTTATTTTAGGTAATAAAACCTACTATAGGGCTAAGAAGAATAAGATCTAGTCTTCCGCTTACCTTCTTACAGAGAACTTAGACTCTATAGCTAAGGATCCCCCTTACTATAGCGTTAATGCTTACTAAAACAAACCCCCCTAGTGCAATAGCTATTATAAAAGTAGCTATAGTTTACCTTAACGCTAATAGGGTAGTTGCTACTAATACTTATAAAGCCGTGAAAGGTATTACAGATCTAGCAATAGATACAAACATAGGAACCACTAACTATAAGGCTAATTATACCCTTTTTAACCTAACTATAGTTATTCCTATAAAGGTTGCAAAAGGGCTTTATAGTAGTCCCCTAAGGATTCTAATAAAGGCGCACTAGCAGCCACCTTACATACTAAGGAGTTAAACGCCCCTAAGCAACGTAAGGAAGCCAAAACCTATTGCTATAACTCCTTTAAATACCTTTAATATAACTATAAAGGCTATAAACCCTAATTTTATAAAAAGTAGGCACCTAAGGACAGTAATAACGCAAACTATATAGTTATAGTGAATAACTTAAATATAGAAGCTAAAGAGTCCTACCTAGTGTTGTTAGAATACTATATAGTTAAGGAGGGAGTTATTAAAAGTAACTCTAATAAGGATAAATCTAACTTTATAGACGCTTTCTACGCTAAGGAACCTATACTTTCTATTATTATACACTATAAAAAAATTATAGCATTTAGCGGATTAACTAATAGTTAGGTTATTAAAGCTATAGTATAGCTATGTTAGTTAGAAATCACTAAAAAAAGGAAGGCAACCACCTATCTTAAGATAAACCTTCGCTTTAATAACTAAGGGCAGGACTATAAGATCTACCTTAATATAGGAACCTTATTAATACTAGTTAATAAGGAGTAGCTTTAATAGAATAGTTATAACATTTAATAGGGAACCTAAAAGCTTAAACCTATAAATAGTATAAATTCCTTTTTCTATATTATAAAAACCACTACCTTTAACTTCTATATTAAAGGTAAAGCTAGAGGAAAGTTAGTATTTAATTACTTTACTATGACTGCTAATGTAATAGAGAAACTCACACTAAAATTATTAATTAGCATAGATTTTATACACAATTATGGCATTAAAATTAACTTTATTAACCCTAGGGTTATTTTCTAATCTATATATAATATAACTATACCTAGCTATATTTTCCGCCCTACTAATAT
>SRPW01000598.1:0-18642 GCA_018360225.1 Claviceps pusilla | reverse complement strand
ACGGACCGTTAGAATCACTCTTGCCAGCCGCGCACACCTGCAAAGTCAGATATTAGATATAATTTATTAGATATTATTATTACAAATTCTTCAGCGAATTGAACAGTGCTAAAAGCAACGCAAAAGCTTCCATATTTCGTGAGATATAGTGGACTGCAGCTTGCTGCAGTGCTCTGCTCTGCAGAGCAGTGGATCTGTACGTGCACGCTCACTAAGCCCACTACCTTAGTGAGCTGTGCTCTACAGCACCTACCTCTATTATTTCTAATAAGTTCTAAACTATAGGATTAATAGAGTCTTTTTTAAGCTATTTTATAATATAAATTATAGTATTAAGTCCTAAGTCTTCTTAATGTAAAAAACAGTCCTTAATTGCCTCCTTTATATTATTAGCACCCGGCACCCTAGGATTTATATTGTATTACTTTTAGCTTTCTAAGAGCAGTATAAGGGCAGAAAATATAACTTCTATAAGCTTTAATAACTATACTAATATCTATTACTTTTATAAACTACTTAGCAAGCTATTTAGCGCTACTCTCTTAAGTATTAGCATAGTAGGATTGTTTTCTAAGGGGGTAGAAGCTAGGTTATTAGAGCGTTAAGTTAGGGGGCAGTTATCTCCTTATTAAAACTCTTCTTTATTGTTTTTTATAGCAGTAGGGCAATTAGGGTTATTAATAATACTAATATTATTATTATTCTCCTCTTTAGAAGCTTTCTTTAGTATAGTTTCCTCTAAATTTACTTATTCTTTACATGCTACTACTATAAATCCCTTATTATTATTAACTTTAATAATTCTATTGCCTATAGGAAGGTTAGAAATAAAGATCTCTACCCACTCTATAGCTAAGATAGACTTATTTATTAAGAGAGACTTTATTATAATAGATTTACTATATTATATATATATACTCTTAATAAACTTAATAGTTTAGGCATTTATATAAAGTCTTCTAGTCTTATTATTATAGATAGTGCTAGATTATAACTCTATAGCCTAAAAAGCTTGCTAAACCCCCTTAACCTACTTATAATAATTTTTAATTATAGTAATAGTCTATTAATAAAGAGAAAAATTATAATTTAGAGAGGGAAGAAAGGTCTTAAAGACCTCTCTTAGCACACTAATCTTATTATTATTAAGTTAACCCTTATACTAAGCTTTAAGTAATAACTTAAGTAGTAAAAGAGTCTCTAAATTAGACTAGCAAGTCTGGTTGGCTGGGGATAACTTAGACTTTAAGGATTAGGGTATAGTATTAGTAGATATTGAAATAATAAGGTATTTATATATAAATTAGAATAAAGCTTTATTTATAAAGCTAGTAGAGAAGGGAACGGTAGTCTTATAAAAAAAAACAGTATTATTAGCTTTAATAACTAGCAAAGGCGGTGAAAAATTTAAATGAACGCCCCCTAGTACGGTACAAAGTGGTCGCCCCATAGTGACCCACATACAACTTGTACCCGACTTTGTCGAGCACAAAGTTTGTCTCGTTTCGTGGATCACACCCTAGACCCGAAGTATACATGTTTTACATAATACTCAGCCAGTGAGAAAATGTCCATTATGGCTTCTCTACCGTTGCTTTGTTAGGTGCATCACGGCCGGGCGCAATGCCGAGAGCTCTAAGGGCGGCATCAAAGTCAGGCAAGTCATCGGCCGCCTTGGAGACATGCAGCCAACGGACGACACCGTCACAATCCACAGCAAAAGCACCACTTGTCTGCCAACGGCTTCCGCTCTCGGTGGTACGATTCCAGATGCCCTCATCGGCACCGAGCCGGTACACCGAGTACAGGGAAAATGGATTGAAAGCGTGCCATATACTCGATACTCCTAATCCCCAGTCTGCGTAGAGGTCTCGCTCTGGGTCAATGACCATTTCAGTCTGCCACGCACCTCCGACCTGTGGAATCCACCGTTCCGTTGCTTGGCGGGAAGAGTGTGATACGGCGATGCAGTGGAGATCTCTATGCATGTCTGAGAGGGCTGCCAGCTGCTTGAAAGTTTTCTCCGCGACTTTTTATCACAGCTTGATTAGCTTCATCAGTTTGTACACAGCGGGAAGATCTACATGCTGAATATAGATCCATATACAGATGTACACGTATGGTTTGTAGATAAAACTTTCTTTCTACCGACACACACACGCCCGCAGTGCGCACAAAACACACACCAAAAAAAAAAAAAAACAAAGAACACTCAAAAGACTTACAAGGACAGCCGCAGTGTCGTAGAAACAGAATCAGAGTCTTTTCGCCACTACGTAGAGGCAACTTGGCCGTTGATGGTGCCTTTTGACCTACCACCGGCAGATTGGCGATGGGTTTGGCTTCTGGTGATTTAAAGGACTCGACCTCGGTCCAAAAGCCCGACTTGGCCTCGGCCGGTTGCGCTGATGACTCGGACATGAATGTTTTTTTTTATTATAGGGATTATTGAGGATTAATATAAAAATGAAAATAAAAAAAATAAATCATTCAGTATAGTTCTTGGGAACTTGGGAAATGTATGATGACGACATGCGGCCGTTCTGTCTGCTGTATTATGTAATCAAGAAACCTAGCCCACGATCCTGGCGTTATATTTACCCGTGTGCAGGTCTAACAACTTGGAAGCCAGGAATGCGCTTGCTTGTCCTATTAGGCCGACACATTGTATCTGCAGGTAGCACAAAATCCTTTCCGCATGCCGCATAGGCTCCCCCAGCTAACAGCTCTGTGCGTGGTCAAGTGTGCTTGGTTGCTAAGATGGAGGAGGGCATGTACCTTTGTAAAATGAAAATGATTCAGGGGTTACAATATAATTAGCCTACTAGCATCTCCGTGACCTCGCTGGCGCCTTCCCATCCAAGTGGATAGGTACCCCCTGGTGTAAAAAACCTAGCAGTCAAAATATTGCTGGGAACCCACGGGAAAGAAAGAGCGAATCATGTGCCATGTAACTCTGGAGGTTCCTGCCGAGTCCCCAAATGCTCGGAATATTGCGGTACCACCCAATTTGTCCAAAATTTTCCATTGAGTGCTTGGCGCAACCCATCAAAACATCCTCGTTCCGTCAAGCCATTGTAGCTCATTAATTGTTGCCAGTCGATGCCGATCAGGACTTGGTAGTCCGACGTTTCTCTTTGTCACCGCTCTGTATTATATTTTTGTTTCTACCGTCGCTGTGCATCCGCCATGCCTGCCGAGGCCCAGGTCAATTCTCTTGCACCCGCAGATGGTATGCATCCTCCTGCTGCGTTTGCCCTTTGGACACGTGAAAACCGTCAAACGCAATTGTTGCTGACAAGTCAATCGTCCTCTGGTATTCCGATCAATAGCTCCAAGAGAGGTCAATCACACTCCTGCGCCATCTGCTACGGCGGGAAATGGCATCGAAGCTGAAGCAGAAGGCGGCGCAGAAGGTGCAGAGGGTGCGATTTTTCTAAGCGACGCTAGGCCATGAAGTTGGTGGTAGCTAATGCAAAATTCACAGCCCTTATCAATGTAACAGTCATCTTGCCGGGACTGGATTCTACGAGGTTGCAGATTATGGTAAATAGCTACCTAAGCCAATGTGTCATTCACGAGCTCAAGTAACAAGTATCCATTAGGTATCCTCGCAAGAGCAAATCCACGAGTTGCGCCAGTCCATCATCGATCTCCCTGTCGCATTCCGCTTCACCTGCTTCCACCTCAAGTACAAAGGTGAAAAGTTGAATGACTTCATTCCGATCGCCGAGATTCCTAATCTGGAACCCGAACCCGAGTTTTACTTGGTAGAAGAGCCCTATACCGAAAAGGAGGCCCGCATACACCTGGTAAGGATTCGGGAGCTCATAGGCGCTGCAGGGGATCGTTCGGAAATCACTCAAGGTGTTCTGCCAGGTCTGTCTTTGTTCGAAAGTGTCTCTCGGCGAGCTCAGGCAGACCAAAATAGCCCGCAAGAATCGGAGCCTCCAACGAAAGACTACGACTTTCGTGCTGAGTCCTCTCTTCAAAGCCTCATCCCGGACACCTTGCCTCCCGCCCCAAAAACAGTGAAATTTGTGTCACTATCGCCTTGGAATCCCCCTCCCTGTCACTTGAGACAACGTGGCCACTTGCTATACATCATCGTTACTACCAACGAGGGAGAGCAGTTCCAAATTACTTCTCACGTTTCTGGATTTTTTGTGAACAAGTCATCTAATGCTAAATTCGACCCGTCTCCACGATCAGCACCCAAGGCGTATCAAGCTCACTCCCTCTTGCAGTTGATCTCCCTCATTTCGCCCTCCTTTGACGACACCTTCCAAAAACTCCAAGAGTACAATAATGAAAGGGATCCTTTGGCAACGTTCCAGATCACAAACTCAATTCCAGCTGCACCATGGGCTGTGCCATCGCCAAATTCGACGTTCTGCGCCCATTTCGCTGACCCTGCTCGGCCTCAAGAAACTTACCTGCTCTCTGGCGTTGAGAACACGGACACTCTGCGAGATTGGAACGAAGAATTTCAGTCTGCAAAAGAACTACCCAAAGAGTCGATTCAGGACCGAGTCTTCCGCGAAAGGCTGATTTCGAAACTTTTCGCCGATTACAACGATGCGGCAACCAAAGGCGCTGTGATGGTTGCCAGGGGTGAAATTGCGCCTCTGAACCCTACCGAGTGCAGGGACGCTCAGATTTTTGTGTACAACAATATTTTCTTTTCTTTTGGTGCGGATGGAGTCGGAACATTTACCTCAGAAGGCGGTGATGAAGCAGCTAGGGTTGCCACAGGCAAGGACGTGGCCGGTGTAAGATTGGTCAATCAACTCGACATAGATGGCTTGTTTGCACCCGCCACCGTCGTCGTCGACTATCTTGGTAAACGCATCGTCGGCCAGAGTATTGTGCCCGGTATCTTCAAACAACGTGAGCCAGGAGAGAATCAAATTGATTATGGCGCAGTTGATGGCAAAGACATCGTTGCCGCGGACGAACGATTCACCTCACAATTTGCACAGCTGTCAAAAGCTCTGAAAGTTAAGAGTCATCCCGTTTGGGACAAAGATGGTCAGCGATTCGACCTCGAGGCTAGTGTCGAAACCAAGGGGTTGATGGGCACAGATGGGCGAAAGTATATTCTCGACCTCTACAGAATCACGCCCTATGACGTCAATTGGCTCGAGCAGACCAAGTCAGAAGCTGAAGGTGATGGTTTCAAAGCTTATCCGCATCGCATGACAGTCCTGCGTCCAGAGCTGGTCGATTCTTTTGCGCGCTACAGGATGAGGCAATGGGTTGATAAGGAGTTGGCGAAGCGTGAAGAGAAGCCTAAAGTAGAAGAACCTGCAGAACAGACCACCTCTGACTCTCAGACGGATTCTCAGGAGGCTTCCGCGCCCCAGCTCGATCTTTCTGACTTCAAATTCGCCCTCAATCCTGACGCTTTCAGCGGCCAAGTACCTCAAACTGACGACGAGAAGTCAAAACTTTTGGAAGACGAAACCGAAGTCCGTGAAGCAGGAAACTATCTGCGACAGCAAGTCATCCCCGATCTTCTGCGGGAGCTCTCGGATTCCGATATCAGCTTCCCCATGGATGGTCAATCACTCAGCCGTCTCCTTCACAAGCGAGGTGTCAATGTGCGTTATCTGGGAGCCATAGCCTCTCAGGCTGTTGACAAGAGACTCCGCTGTCTAAGAGACATATGTATTCAGGACATGGTTGCCCGTGCATTCAAACACATTACGGCCACCTACCTTCGAGCACTTCCAGTGCCCTTTACTGCTGCATGCATCTCGCACCTTTTGAATTGCCTTCTCGGATACGATCTGAACCTCAAGCCTTTGATCGATGTTGACTCCTACATGCGATCATTGTACGATGACGCTGAGCTGTCATTTGAATCTGTAACTCCTGATTCTCTTCGGGTAAGTATCGAGGAGGAAGTGGCCAGGCGATTCAGATTCAAGCTCGAAGCTGGGTGGCAACAAGCCGTTCGAAAATTGCAACTTTTTCGCGATGTCAGCTTGAAGCTCGGTATCCAGGTGCAGGCAAAGCACTACGTGTTTGATCAAAGGAAGAGTGGGGACGAAAAAGATTGCGAAGACTCCACGTCCAACCATATCAACGGTCAACAGAGTGGGGACTCGAAAGACAAGAAGAAGAAGAAAAAGGCCCGCGAAGAATCACCTGTCGCATCGTCGCCGTGTGTCCTCAGCTCAACTTTTACACCTGGCGATATTGTGGATTTTATCCCGATTGTGAAGCATTCGGCACCACGAAGCGCATTGGCAGAGGAGGCTCTCGAAGCTGGGCGCCTGTCAATCATCCAAAACCAGAAGAAGCTGGGTCAGGAGCTTCTGCTTGAATCTCTGTCACTTCATGAGCAAATATACGGAATTTTGCATCCAGAAGTTGCCAAAGTGTACAACAGTCTGTCCATGCTTTACTATCAGCTAGATGACAAGGAAGCTGCTATTGAGCTCGCGAGAAAAGCTATTGTTGTCGCCGAACGAACTGTCGGTCTCGACTCCGCCGAAACCTTGTTAAATTACTTGAACCTGAGCTTGTTCTTGCATCAAAATGGGGACAGTAGCGGGGCATTGTTGTACTCAAAACATGCATTGATGCTATGGAAACTCATTTACGGCCCCGATCATCCAGATTCCATTACCACGCTCAACAATGCGGCAGTGATGCTTCAACACCTCAAGCAGTACCATGAGTCCAGACTTTGGTTCGAGGAAGCACTTCGCGTCTGCGAATCAGTATTCGGAAAATCTTCAGTCAATTCAGCGACTCTGTTGTTCCAGCTTGCGCAGGCTTTGGCATTGGATCACGATTCAAAGGCTGCCGTCAATCGCATGCGCGACTCGTACAACATTTTCCTAAGTGAGCTTGGTCCGGAAGACAAAAACACCAAGGAGGCAGAGAGTTGGCTGGAGCAGTTGACGCAAAATGCCGTCTCTATTGCTAAGCATGCCAAAGACGTACAAGCTCGCCGTATTCGCTCAGGCATTCGATTTCCTGCTGCTGTGACGCCTGCTCAACAGCCTGTTTCTGAAGCTCAGCGCCTGGCGCGATCAAACCAAGCTGACTCTCGAAGCATCGACGAGCTGATCAAATTCATCGAAGGGGCCGATCAAAAGGCAGCCTCTGCGAAGAAGCGGCCCGGGCGAGGAAACCCGAAACGCCGAGGAAAATCATCAATCGCTTAATTGTCGTTCGTTATTGACTAAGAGACCTTTATGTTTTCCTTTTGCTGCATCACTATTCTTTGGGGCATACAAAAAAAGGCTAGAGATTCACGATGGTCGGTGTTGGCACAATCTGGGAGAAAAAAATGTTTGTGGTACTGGAGGTATATCTATTCTTATCACTTGTTTCGCAACTTTGGCGGCTAGTAGTCATGGTAGAATCAGATGGGGCAGGATAGTATGCACCAGCACCTGGATAATGCATGTACAAAAAAAAAAAGGAGGATGGAAAGGTAAAGAATGGGGTGCTAGATTTCACGTGGGGTGATTCAATTTTGAGGCGGTCAATTGATTCCGTCAACTGTATTTTAGAAAAAAGGCAAAACGCCAGTCACACATTTAGCTCTTTGGGAGCGATCATGAAAAAAAAATCCTCACTCAACTCTCCCAATCCTCGCCCTAGATATATGAACGCGCGGTAGATGGAGGTCACTTGGACGTTCAATGCAAGTTGGTATTCATCAACAAGGTGAACGCAATGCATGCATCATGCAAAACTGCATGACGGGGTTTGTTTTTGACAGTTGTAGACGAGTTCAACAAGCCATCAGAGTCGGGGTGCTCAATTGATGAGGAAAGGCTGTGCTTCCCGAGGGTATGCAATGCACACTGGAGCATGAAGGATGCAGTTGCAGTTGGAATGCCCTAAGCTGCCCAGTCCGTGCCTTTCTCCCAAACCAGACGTTTACCTCTTTCTTTGCCATCCCCATCGAAATACATTCTTTTTTTCTTATTTTTCACATTCATTTCGTCATGAGCTTCCATGTCCTGCGTTGGCAACAGACAAGCCTCTCCCGACTGGAGCATGGTATGCTCCGATACTTTGGAACCCTCTGCATAAGTAGTTTGGTCAGCTTTCGAAAGAAGAATGCCTTTCTTTTTTTTCTTTTTTTTTTTTTTTTTTTTGCAAGGGTGGGGGTTTAAGGGCAAAAAGCTTGATCGCGACTCACTTTGTCAAATCAAATCCTTTATCTTCCTCGCGCTCTTCTGGCGCTGCGCTGCCTTGCTTCACCCCTGTGACGACTGAAACCGACTTTTGTGATTTCAGTGGGCTGCTAGGTGGCGATTTGCTGGCTCGCGGAGGACTGCTGCTTTGCGGTGGTAGGCCTCCGGTGAGTTTAGATGGGCTGATGTCATATGCAGCCGACGGCCGCAGCGGTGTGCTGTTTATGTCAGCGTATTTCCAGAAAGGCGCGGGCGAACTTGTGGGCATATGCTGGCTTGGTCGTTGAGCTGTACTCGGCGGCGCGAGCTTGGGATGGATTCGTGGCGGAGCTGGCGTTATGAATGACGCGCTGTCATCTTGTAAATAGGATGAGGTGAGGGTGGGCGGCGACTGAGGGTTGAAGGTGGAAAAGGCTGAGTCTGGGGCATTCTTGTTGGACTTTCGATGTCGCGGAAGAGGGCTGCCATCCGCTGTCAATGAGGCGTTGCGTCCAGCGAACCGGTCAGAATTTGGTCGCGGAGTGCAATGCGAGGCGCGAAACGAGGATCGGGGAGGAGAAAGACCAGGTGATGTTCTCCGTTTCCGCACAGAAGCCGGATCCCGCGACAGCATGTCCCTTGGTCCCTGCGTGATGTAGTTGAGCTGACTCGGTGAAGACGGGGCTGAAGAGCCTCGATGACCTCCACGGCCGATTTTGTATGCGTTTCTGACCATTTCGTCTTTCGCCTCTGGGACAATTTGCCACTTCATGCCTTTGCCAGGCTCATCAGTAGATCTGGCAACTTTGTCAAAGGACTTGTTGAGAGAGAGGTTGTGGCGAATGGAGTTCTGTGGATGATGGAAAGGCGTCGAGTTAGCGGAAACAGCATTAACACGCATCATCTGTAGGGTTCGCAGGGGGGGGCAGCTAGCTTGCGATGGGGCAGTATATGCTTACCTGCCAGCCAGATGCCTGTTGATGGCGATAGTATGAGTAGCTGTTCATAATGAAAGTGTAAATGCCATTCAAGTTGAGCTTCCCATCTGGCGCCTTCAGTATGGCCTGGGTAATCATTTGCGCATAGCTGTATTGCGGTTTTATGTGTTGATTATCATCCAGACTCAAATCAACCCCATGTGGACCGATCATGACTGCTGGCGTGGTGACTGCTGGAGAATCAGCGACCGCGTCACCCATCCTAGATTTTGACTGTGGTGTTCCTGGTCGTTTAGAGCCGGCACGGGCGGGAGCGGGAGCGGGAGAGGCAGCGGAAGCACTCAGCTGCTGGCGAGGAGACGAAGTTCTTCGCAGGACGTCCGGGCTGAGGCCGCATCTTTGAAGATAGACGGAATCGACATTGAGAGGTGAGATTTCGGATGGTAACACAAACATCATCTCGACGTTGCCAATCTCAATGACCTCGCCAGACGTGAGAGGGTGCAGGGCTCTGGGCTTCAGCGGCCTTCCATCAACCTTTGCGCCATTGCGACCTTTGATTTGAAGCATCCACTTCTCTTCTTTGGAGTCGAAACAAATGGAGGCATGGTCTCTCGACACCATTTTGCTTGGACCGAGGTCGATATGGACCTGCGCCTCGTTTTCTCCATCTTCATCCCCGTGAACCAACTCTGGGGCTCGCCCGATATTGACGGCGAGTTTTGTGATGTAAAAAGTCCAGTCCTGGGCCGCCACCTTGGCGTATGCTTTTACGCCGTCACGGTTGGCCTCGTGTATGGTATTCGCGTGGTCCTTGCTGGCCTGGACTGAATGACCTCTGAGTTGCTGCGTGACCTGGGAAACGACGTGGTCATCGTCCGTTCCAGAAGGGTGCCCAGTGTCAGGCGCTTGAGATGTTGATGTAGCACTGGACAAGAGGGTCGAATCGGCTGGATCCGAGGCATGGACTCGTTTGCGACGCTTGGGCGGTCGGCTGGGAGATGAGTTTTCGACATCGACAGGGTCGGTGACGTCTTTGTCTTTGCGCAAGTCACGGCGAACCCGCTTGTTCCTTTTGGAGGACGGAGGCATGGCGAGTTGTGCGAGGCGAATGACTTTAAGGGATTCGATGGCTTCTTGGGAGGACAATGGACTCTCGTGGGTCGTGGGTCGTGGGTCGTGAGTCGTGAGTCGTGAGTCGTGAGCCTTGGACGACGTCCGGAACTGGCCGTTCAATTCAATTAAAAAGAGTTGCAGGGCCCGCCACGTCGGCAAACCGCGTTCGCGTTTTGAATGCCAGGGATGTCGTCCATGCATGGTCTTTTGTGGTCTGGTACTCCCTGCTGGGCGGTAGGTACTCGGCAGACCAGGTACCCCTGCGCTCTGCATCATTCCTGCTCGCGCCTGGAATGTACTTTTAGGCGCGCTGCAGTTGGTACTTGAGGCTAGAGTGGAGCCGGGGCTAGTCGACACCAGACCCGATAGAAGAATATTATGCCACATGCACTTACCCAATACTAGGCAGATTTCTGGGTACCTAGGTACTCAGGTACTTTACCACCACAAGGGAACCATGTACCAAAGTACAGCCATGCCACATCTGTGCTCCAAGCTCAAGTGCTCAAACTCTGTTTCATAGGGCATAAACACATCCTTACGGCCTTCAGCTCGCAGTCAAAATATCTGTACGAGACGCAAAGAGACGGTGTGGTTTTTATTTTTTCTCAAGCACTCCCTTCATCGGTGGCAGCTCGCTGCGCACACAGCGACAACGACGACGACGAAGGCCGCCAACGAAACGACGACGACGACGGCGGCAACAACACCGACGACTGACGACGAGATCCTCTCCAAACCCCTCCCGAGTCCTGCCGCATGGTTGTGTTTGATCAAACGTCGTTGCTCGTGTGCGAGCTAGGCAGCCACCCTTCATTCACCTCATGATATCCCCAGACTGTCACAAACACGTCCCGGCGGTTAGGTTCTTTCAGCATCTCACGACATGTCGAGCAATCAAGTATTCGGCGTGACGCCGCCCATCTCCATAGGGTTGCCCACCGAAGCCGAGAAGCGCGCCAGCGATGCGCTCATTGAGGAGCTCCGGCGACAGAAGACGTTTGAGAGTCCTTCCGACACTCAGAAACGGTAAGACTCCTATCTGCCGTAGCCTCTTTACTTTGGCTTTGACAAGCACTTCACCCCATGCGGCAATGTGTGAGTCCCAAGTCTTCTTCTCACGCGCCTCTCCATCTGCCAACTTTAGGTACCAAGTCCTCGAATCACTACAACACATATGCGACGAATTTGTCAAGTGCGTTGCTCGAAAAAAAGAACCCAAAAACGAGGTTCTCATAAGAAACGCTCGGGGCAAGGTGTTCACGTACGGTAGCTTTCGTCTGGGCGTGTTTGGTCCCGGCTCCGACATTGACACTCTTGTGGTCGCACCGAAATACGTGACTCGTGACGATTATTTTGAATACTTTCCCAAAATGCTCGAATCCATGGCTCCAGAGGGTGCCATAACAGATCTCACAGTAGTTACTGGAGCGTTTGTACCCATCATCAAATTTGAATATTCCGGCATTAGTATCGATCTCATCTTTTCCCGCGTCATTCAAAAGCAGCTTGCGCCCGAATTTCAAGATCTCAAGGATTCTGGCCTTCTTCGCGGTCTGGATGAACCAGAGCTTCGCTCTCTGAATGGTACGCGAGTTACCGACGAAATACTTACCCTGGTTCCTGAGCAGAGTACTTTCAAACTAGCTCTTCGCGCCATCAAGCTTTGGGCTCAGCGCCGAGCAGTATATGGCAATATTATGGGCTTCCCTGGAGGTGTAGCTTGGGCTATGTTGGTCGCCAGAGTTTGCCAATTGTATCCAAAGGCTGCCACCTCGGTCATTGTCAACAAGTTTTTCTTGATCATAAGCCAATGGCGTTGGCCTCAACCCGTCTTGCTCAAGCCCATCGAGAGTGGTCCGCTTCCGGTTCGCGTGTGGAATCCCAAGGTACGCTGCTGGGAAGAACAAGGCAGAGAAGAAGAAGAAGAAGAAGGGAAAAAAAAAAGACTCCCATTTCGATATATTTGACTGACGGAAATGATTTTCTTCCAGCTTTACAAAGGTGATTCATTTCACTTGATGCCTGTCATTACACCCGCTTATCCCTCCATGTGTGCTACGTTCAATATCGGCCGCTCATCCATGTCCATCATCAATCAGGAGTTGCGTCGAGGGCTGGAAATCTCCGAGAGCATCATGGTGGGAAAACGACCTTGGAAAGACCTTTTTGTGAAACATACCTTTTTCATCTCGGATTACAAATATTACATCTCTGTCACATCCGCCAGCAAGTCAAAGGAAGCACACAAAACTTGGTCAGGCTACGTTGAATCTAAAGTCCGCATGTTGGTCCAGAAAATAGAACAGCATCCGCACATAGCTATTGCGCATGCTTTCAACAAAGGTTACAATCGTCGTCACCACTGCAAGTCAGACTCTGAGATAGCGCAGGTACAAGATGGAAGTTTAGACTATGTTGACAAGGAAAATGAACTCAGCAATGGCAAAACTCCAAATGCGGATGAATCAAATACTACGAGTGCTGAAAACACAGAAACGGCCATCGCCACAGATGTCTTTACCACCTCTCACTATATCGGTTTGAAACTAATTGATGGTAGGTTCAACGACGGCTTTGTTCGGAGTCATGTATCAGAACTTTTCCTCATACGATCTTTTATTACTACTTCCCCTTGGGCTTGTCGCCTAGATAACATCTCCGCACTCTGCTAATGACACATAGGTGCCAAATCCTTGGACCTGTCCTATCAAGTTGATGAGTTCAAGGCCCTTTGTACTGCATGGCCGAAGTACCAAGAGGAACTGAAACCTCTAGTCTCTATTGGAGTTCAACATGTGCGAAAGTGTGTTACATCTGTCGATACGTTCTCGTTTGAGCCGGGTATTAAAGTGACTGTCCTACAGCTTTGACCTCCCCGACGACTTATTTGACACTGGCGAGAAGAAGCCCCAGAAAAAGAGTAATAAGAATAAGAGGCGCGAGGCGCCAGAGGTGAGGGACGATCACCTTTACTGTCGATGAAATCCAAATGATGAAGGCTGATCGTTTCTAGGATAATTCACCACCACCAGCGAAAAGGCAACAGGCATCCGTTGCTGCTGCAGGCTGAATCGCCTCGGGGTGTCAATCAAGTGCTCTCACAAAAAAAGGCAGCTCGAGAATTGCGTTGCTATGTGGGCGAGCTGATCAGCCATTTGACGCAGATTCACATATATGTTGAAGATATGGCCCTGTCTGGTCCTCCAAAGCATTTACATGGCCCGCTGACATGTGTATGACAATGCAGTTAACCTGGCTTTGCACCTGGAAAAAAAAATCGAACAGAGTAATACGTAACATATCCTAGCTGTCAGAGGTCTCGCCTGCCTCAAACAAGATTCCTTTCATCGCAATTTACACCGCCGCGCGATTTCCGACAGGTGAACGAAATATGAATGAGGGAAAAAAAGAACAAAGAAACAAAGATCTGGAGACTGATGCCTTTTTTGTTTTTTTTAAAAAAAAGAAAGAAACAAAGAAAAATCAGTAAAAAAGAAGAAGAAATCACGGTGAGCACTTGAGCGATAAAAAAAGCATGAATTTGCAACCTTGAAACTTTGTCAACCGACGTAAAAAGAAAAAGAAGAAAAAAATATTGGCCGTGACATGTTCACTGTGCATAGCAATGTACAAAAGTCCGTGAGGTGTCCTCCCGGAGGGGTTGCGGACCAACGCAGGCAAGCTTTGCTTTGTTGTTGTTTTTTTTGGCTTTTTTTTTCTGGCGGAACCTCGTTTAGATAGTAACAAATTTAATCATTTATGAGCTAAGGTCTTTCATCCTTTGTTCGTGGTCAGTAATGTCTTTTTACAATTTTTTTTTTTTCCAAAAAAAAAAAAAAAAAAAAAAAAAAAGGCGCCATGCTCGCTCTATATATCGTCGTCGTCGTAGTCACTGCCACTAGACCAGTCATCTTGGTATGCATCAGCCATCTCAGCAATACCGTTGCTTAATCCTTCCCGTTCGTCCAAGCCTATCAACCGACGAGCTGCCTGTGCTCGCAGCGCCCTCAATTGTACGCAAATAGATGTATCTGTCCTCAGAAAGGTGTGGATGGGCATGGTGGTCTTGCCTCCACCAGAAGTGTAGATGTGTGGATAGCTGTCCAATAGGGGAAACTCTGTGGATGTAGCATACCTAACCGATGTTGTTTGTTAAAATTAAATTAAAAAATTCGTTTACTTCTTCATTTCTTCGAAAAGAAACAATGAAAACCGAGGCACAAAAACAAAAAGATTCAACATACTTTTTGATGACGGGATTTCCGATTCTGTCCTGGTGAGAATTCTCGGATGTCTTATCCGTAGGAAGAGGGCCACGACACCCTGTGATTTGCCCAAAAATGCGGTTTCGGCGGTCCTTCGTCTTTGTACCCGCTGCTGTGCCGATGTGGAAAAGACTGATGGCTTCCTTCTCATTATCAATATCTGCGGGCTCCGGAAATGGGCTCATTCCCGCCGAGACCAGTGTCTGGTTGCCGCTCGTGTTGAGACTCTCCGCCATGTCGCCCATGGAGACTTGGCCACCGATATGATCTTTGAGTCGTGTAGGGATCAAGGCACTCTCGGCCATGGCCGCAAAGAGAGCTGAAATATGCCAGGGAGAGGACCGATCAAGTCGTGGGAGCGGTCCAGACGAGGTCTCGTCCGGCAAGGCCAGGGGCACGAGAATCGACGCCTGCGAATACCCCTGACACAGACTCTGTGCGGTATTGGCCATCCGAAGCTGTCGCTTCTCTCTGGGAACACCCGTCATGGGACTCTGAGCTCCCCAGACCCAGATACAGGATTTGGGATACTCGTCTCGCAGCTGTTCCAGATATGATGAACCAAACCCGCCCCAGGCATCGTCCAACGCGGTGAAAACCTGCATCCCTTGCATCAGATCGCACTCTTCTACAAAGGGTCTCCAGTCCCGGTCTACAATGTCTTGCTCCTTGTCCAAGGAGGAAAACAATTCAGTGCCCATGCTGAAGCTTTCGAATGGGCGAATCGACGAGTGGAGCTCAAAGTCGTAAAGCTGAACAGCGGATTTGGGATGGAAGTAGGTTCTGGAGTAATCCGACCAATATCTCACTTGCGAGGTGGTTAGACGCGCAGGCTCCGTCCCAGCATCCAGACTTTGCTGGTAAGCACTCGGTTCGAGAGGCTGTTGTTTGTGGATTGCCGGTTCTCCAGACCTGTTGGGAATAATTAACATCCCTTGAAAGAAGAGAGAAAGAAGGAAAATAAAAGAGGAAGAAGAAAAGTATTTAAACTTATCGGGTTCTCCCCCTCCATTTCATATAAATCACAAGGACAACTCACCAGAGAGAGGCGGCAGCGGTGCCCGAGCCCGAAGACCCGTCATAAAGAGGATTGATCTTTCGCAAAGCCCCAAAGCCGCCTTTGAGATCATAAATCACAGTCCGCGGGAGAAAGGTTTCGGTTCCATCGGCGCCAATACCAGGCCGCCAGTGGACATTGTGGTCTACCGCGGATTCTCCCTGCTCGCCATACGTAAAATAGGACTCCTGGGTATTCCAGAAATGGGTGGCTGCATAGTTGCTGAGATTCCCGAGTTGAAGCGTAAGGATTTCACGCATGACCACGCCGTGTTGTGTGCACTTGTACTTTTGTGATGTACTCACACAAGGTAGTACCTATGTAGGTAGGTAGTCCCCTACTATGTAAGTATGTATCGTCCGAAAATGAATTATACTTTGTGCAAACTTTGTCGCTGTTCGGAGTTCGTGGATCTCACCCTTGGTGCCGAAAAGGCTACACCTTTTTACCGACCCACTTTTGTTCAATGACTTACTTAGCGTAGCTTGGTAGCTTTGAGTGGCTCCCAGTAACCATTCAAAACATTTTAGTATACGTCGCTATAGAATTCATTAGGATTATACACGAAAATAAACTTCAACTGTTGCGATGCATATCTACCTAGCATCGCGGGCCTGGATTCTGGTGACAAAAGGGCGGCCCGTCATCGCGAGGCGTAGCGCTAGTGAGATGCAATCCTAATTCGTAAGGATATTATTTCATTCATCAGAGTGCGATTTACGTCACTAGCCCGGTGCAAAATATAGAGAGAGAAAAAATAGAAAATAGGTATTAAATGCTTTGAGTTCCTAAGACAGTTTTAAATAGAATGCGTAATATAAAATTCTATTCACTTCGTCTGATGGCCCAGCGTGATGCATTTCGAAGAATAATTCGTTAACACGAACCAAGAGTCTGAAAAAAGACCATGAAAACAAACATCCTTATGTACGTACATATGTAAGCATCTGAATATGTCCAAATTACAAGCAAACATCGGAGACTATGAACTAGACCAAATCCCCCACGGAAGAAACACTGCCAGAAAACTGCCACAAAACTGCCACAAAATACTACTATCCTGAACCATCAACGGAGAGCATCCTGGTGCCAATGACTCTGCTGAGTTTTGTGATAACCAGACACTAGTGGTGCTCTATGGGCTCCTCAGGAAGCAGTTCTTCTATCTCCTCGTCGACGCGCAGACTTTTCAGTGGCGGGTTTACGATGCCGTTGAACACGAACGTAGAGTAAACGAGCATAGCGAAGCCAATGATCTGCAGGAATTTGAACGTTTCCCAGCCGAGCCCTAAGGAGACGATCCAAATGAAAAGGGTACGGCAAGTGTCAATGGTTGAGCGTGAGGTGGCACTGACACTTCGCGTAACGGAGAGCCCGAAGAAGTTGAAACCGCTAGCAAGAAGTAGACTGATCAGCAGGGTGGAATCGATGGTGAGTATTTTCGGTGCAGAACTTACCCAATACTTATCATGATTAAAAGACTGGAGATCCAAATATTTGGCTGTGACATTTGTCGAAAGCCCTCCACCAGGTCAAAAGGTCCATGTTTTCCGGCATCAGTACGGCCGACAAGGACGTGCATCACAATCATGAAGAGGACAGTGACTGAAAAGCCGAAAAGACCTTCCCAGCCAACCACCTTGATGGGCGCGATGGTGGAGTTTTCAAGCATCCACTCTTCGAGCACGAATTGCGTCGCTGTGAAGATCTGAGCACCAGCAATCAAAAGAACTCCGATGACGGCTCTAGCGGCGTCTGAGAGACCTGCTTCGGTCGGTATGTCGACCGTCGGCCCTCCTGTTGGGGATACCTTCTTTTCATCCGGCCAGATTGCCCCGGCCAGGCCCACGAGCGCAACACCCGAGACGACGCCGACAAGCGAGAGCCATTGAAACAGGTGCAGTCGCCTTCGAAGGAAGACGACACTAAACACACCAACAAACAAGACCAAGGCTCCTCGCGTCATTTGGTAGATGGATGCCGCTACGAGCAGTAGGCCAACATTCATCAGCGTAGTGCCGCAGATATCGCAGATTGCCGGCAGGGCGAGCAGCATGACACGATAGCCTCTGAGAAGCAAATGTCCATCGACGTCGGATTTGGGCAGATTGCTGTCCTCCTCATCAATGACGTCGGTCGTCCGAACAGCCTGATATCCACGCTCTGGAGGAGAGTGTTTCGAGGCAAACCGTCGATATGCAGCCATCAATCCAACGACTAGCCAGCAACCCATTTCTCCGACGAACATCTGTGCTGTTTGGAGTACCGGCTGTTCAAAGTGCATGGGACGTTTAGAGTCGCAATTGCGGACACATTGGTTATCCTGTCTTACGTGTCAGAACGGCAAGAGACCAGGTCGGTCTAGGACCGACGGCGAACAACGTTGGACTCCATTTATTTTGCATACCTGATATTTGGTAAGAAGCGTATTGCAAACCCCCGTTAGAAGCATCATGGCCACGAGAAACGGGACGGCAGCCTGAGACGCCATGGTGGGTGGTAGAGGGGAGAAGGGTTTGTCAGTTTCTTTGTTTTTGTTCCCTTTCTCTTCTTCGTCGCCTTCTTCTTTCTTCTTTCTTCTTCCTTCTTCCTTCTTCTTTCTTTCTTCTATTCTTCTTTCGCTTTCTTATTTGCGACAAGGTAGATCGCAAGTTGCGGTTGTGGACGATGGATGGTGGTGGTGCCGCCGTGATCCGTCACCTGTAACCTGCATGTCAAGGCAGCCTTGCAGGAACTGTGGCGCTTCTCTTATCTAATCAAGCGCCGCGCCGCGCTATTTCCTGCCACTCCGCTCGCGCTTTACGGGCATTTACGAGCAAGGACGTGGGTCTGGCGATTTTCTGGGGTCGCGTTTATGTGGAGTTTTGGGAGGCTGCAACAAGGCACCCTGGTTTCACGCATTCTTAAACCACACAGGAGCACTCTTATTCCTTGAGGTCATCTATTGTCCAGAAATCATACATCTCCCAAAGTGATTGAGAAGTACAGTGAGCTCAGGTAGTTCCGAACATTTCGCCGTACGATTTTGGTGTAAAGTTTCGGAATGACTTACGACCCACTGTACTCTCGGACTCAAACACATTGGTCGGTGTACTGAAGGTACGTAGGCGACGAAAAAA
>SRPW01000597.1:0-18643 GCA_018360225.1 Claviceps pusilla | reverse complement strand
TAAAAAATTTAGCTATAAAGCTGCTAAGGACTTAGTTATTATACTAAGAAAATCCTTATATAGCTTAAAGCAAAGCTCTAGAGAGTGGTAGTAGACCCTAACCTTAGTTCTCAAAAACCTAGGTTTTAGCCCTCTTATCTCTAACCCTACTATATTCTATAATTTAAAAACGCATACCTTTATTATAACTTATATCGACAATTACCTTTTAATAAGGGCAGATTTGTAATATATTAAAGAGCTTAAGAAAGCCCTTTATAAGGCTTACCCTATAGAAGATAGGGGCCCTATAGAATTTTTCTTAAGGGTGCAAATTTAGCATAATAGAAAAAATAGGATCCTAAAGATACACTAAAAGTAGTATATTTTAAAGGCTCTAGCATGCTTTAAGCTAGAAAACTGTAAATCTATTAGAATTCTACTGTAGCTAGGGGTCTTAAAACAATAGCTTACTAAGCCCCTTATATCTAAAGAGGATATAAAGGAATATTAGAGTATTATTGGTACTATTATATATCTTATGCTATTAACAAGACCTAATGTTGCTTTTGCGCTGCAGTGGCTTTTAATAGCCCTAGCTAGCCCGTATTTAGAGTATTTACATACTGCTAAAAACCTGCTAAGATACCTTTTAGGTATAAAAGATTTAGCTATTATTTATAAGGGCCCTACCCCTATAAATAACACAAAAACCTCTAAGGCTAGCCCTAGCTCTAGCTTAGTTAGATTTTATAATAGCAATTTCGCTAGAGATAGAAGCTCTTCTAAATCCACTTATGCTTATCTCTATAAGCTAGTAGGGGGCCTAATTAGCTAGAAATCAAAGAAGGCTAGCACTATAGCCTTATCAACAATAGAAGCAGAGTCTAACGCTATTTGTGAGACTTTCCAGGAGCTTTAGTAGCTTAAAGGGATTTTTATAGAGCTAAAAACACCTATAAAACCCCTTATACAAATTTTCTACAATAACTAGGGAGCTATAAAAACCGCTTATAACCCTGCTCTCTATAGCCGTACTAAGCACACCCTTCTAAAATTTTACTATAACCAACAACTAGTCTTAGAAGGGCTCGCTAAAATCGCTTACCTAGATACTAAGAAAATGCCTGCTAACGGGCTTACAAAGCCCCTTATAGGCCCTATATACCTTATTTTCTTAGAGCTTATAGGTCTAAAACCCCTATAATTTATCGCTAAAGGCTATAAAAAACAATGCCTAGCTAAAGGCATAAAAACAATAAAAACACCTAAAAAATTAAAAACAATTATAAAAATAAAGAAAGAATAAGGTCCCTGCTTTTAATAGCAATACCTTTACGAAATACTATGCTTTACTATAGTAAAAAGTCACTTACCCTAAAGCCTTAATTTTAGGCTCTATAATTCTGCAATCCTTTTTTGTTTTAGAATTTTCCTAGATTTTATATAACTTTTTCTTTCGCCTTTACCCTTAGCGCCCTTATAATAACTATCCCTAATACTTCTTTAGAGGGGGTGTTAAAAATAATAGGGTTATTTATAGGGGATTGCTTACTATTAGTGCTATAATTATAGCGCTAATAGAACCACTTTATAGGGGGCTTTATAAGCTAGTGTAAGCTGGCAAGCGTGCGCGTATACGGGCGGCACAACTATGGAATTCTAACTAAAGGTTACATGTATATAGGCTTGTAGCTGCGAGGTCCCTATAAATCCTTACTTTTTAACCTTTTCTACCTATTCTAATAGCTATATAGTTAGACTAATAGCTATAAGGTAGGCCTAGTCTTTAGGTTAGATTTATAAGGCAACTAGTAAAGATATAGAGAAATGGATTAAAGGATATAACTAAGCTAGCTAATAGCTACTTAATTAGGGAAGGTAGCTACCCTATAATATATATTTTTATTATTTTTCTTAATAAGAAGGAATTTATAAAAAGTCTTAGAACTAGATTCTTTATTGCTAAATTCTAGGCTTTCTTTCTATATAAATATTTAAAAATCGGTTTTTTAGTGTTATATATTAATTTTTATTAAGTTAACTAATTGTAAGTATATTAGTAGCTAATTTATATAGCTATAAGTCTATTTTTTATTTTCCTATATAAATAAATTTTATAGAAAATAAAAAGTGGCTTATAAAGCCTAGCTAGTGACTAGGATCTACTAATAAGGTTAGTAGGTATATAAGGGAAGGAAGTGAAAAACCCCCTTATAGCTGCTAACTATACAGACCATTAGAATCACTCTTGCTAGCCGCACATACCTATAAAGTTAGATATTAGATATAATTTATTAGATATTATTATTATAAATTCTTTAGTAAATTAAATAGTGCTAAAAGCAACGCAAAAGCTTCTATACTTTGTAAGATATAGTGGACTGCAGCTTGCTGCAGTGCTCTGCTCTACAGAGCAGTGGATCTGTACGTGCACGCTCACTAAGCCCACTACCTTAGTAAGCTGTGCTCTACAGCACCTACCTCCATTATTTCTAATAATTATTAACTATATATAAGCTACTTATAATATAAAAGTTAAATTTCTAAGCAGACTAAACCTTACTAAATCTAACTATATATTATAATTAATCTATATTAGCACTAGTTTAAGGCTAAGTAGTAACTATTTACTTTACTTTAAATAGCTATATATAAAAGATAATTTTATAATAGCTAAGGTAGTAATATAGTTTTACTATAAACTTACTAAACCTTTACTTTATATACTAATAAAAGTTAATAATTATATAGAATAAATAATAACTAAGCTTTAAGCTATTATAGATTTAATAGTTCTAAAGGAACCCTAAGGTAATTTTAAGCTAAATTTATAGTAAAACTATTATACTAAAAAAGTAACCTAAAATATAAAAAGAATATTAAGGTAGTAGTAAACTTTTTATACTAAAGAGAATTAATAGCTTATTACTAATATAGCTTAAATATAAAGCTAAATTATTAATAATAAATAGTATAGTATTTAGTACTTTCCTATTAAGGTAGTAACTATATATTAAAAAAGCATATAAAAACTTAAGCACTAAGTATAGCTTTATAGTAAACTATTATTAAAATAATAGTAAATTTTAATCTTTATTTAAGGTAAAAAAATAAATACTATAATTACTAAATTATATTAAGAGAAAGTAGCTATACTAACTAACTATTTTTTCCTTTTCTTTTAAGCTTAGCTAAATAATATACTAGAAAACCTTAATAATTACCTTAATATTATAAAATTCTTAATAAAGAACTACTTTAATATTAATAAAATCTATAGTATTGTTAAAAACTTAGTAAGTTAAAAGGTATTTAAATTTAATAAACTTTTAGCTAGCTACCTTAAAGTATATAATAAGCCTTTAATTAAAACCCTTATATACTTATTAAATATATACTATTATATTAGCTATTACCTAGCTTTATTTTAAAAAGTAAAGGTAGTTATTTTTTATAAACTAAATAAAACCTTAGTAAAATAATAAAGAGTAGAAGCTTAGTGCTTTATATTACTTTTTAATATTATTAAAAAGGTATTAAAAGTAGTAATAGTAAGTTAGCTTACCTTTATAGCTAAGTTAGCTAGGGTATTACCTAACCTATAAATAAGTAATAAAGTAGATAGATTAATAGAAGTTATACTAAGTATTTTAATAGAATTAGTATAAGTAGTATAGTATTATAGTAGTATTATATTATTACTTTAGTTAAATATATTAATAGCCTTTAATACTATTTATTATAAATAGTTATTTTATATCTTTATTATTATTAATATCCCTATATAAGTAGTAGTATAAATCTACTCCTTTATTAGTAAATATATAACTAGTCTTTTTTTTAATAATAAATTTATAAGCCCTTTACTTATAACTATAAAGGTACTATAAGGGTTATTTATTTTTCCTATTCTTTATCTATTCTATATTACTTTATTATATATTAAGCTTTAAGTAGTATAATTTATACTTATTATAGGATTTTTTCATAATATAAATATACAAATATATAAATAAATAGTAAAGGAGATATTAAACTACCTTAAAGCTATATAGTTAATTTACTAAAAGTAATCTTAGAAATTAGGCCTTAAGTTTAATTTAGAAAAGAGTAAACTTATATACTTTACTAAATAGATTATTATTATTATTTTTATTATTATTATTACTCTAGTTAGGCTGTATGCCTAATTCTAGTACTACTACTACTTAGACTATATAGGAAAAACCCTAGTATAGAGGGGAAAACCTATATATAGCCTTTATTTAAGTTCTATAGTAAAGCTATAGTAGCTCTCTACTAGTTCTAACTATAAAAAGTAGTATACTACTAGCTAAACTTAACTAGTATTATAAAAGAGTATATAGTATAAAATAGAAAGTAGACTAGGTTAGTAAAGGTATAATAATACTATAAAATACCCTTAGGGGTAGTTTATATATTATAGTAAGCTACTTTAAGTGTTTAGCTTACCTTTTATATTAATCCCTAGCCTATTTCTTTAAGCTACTACCTTTTTATTTAAAACTTTTCTTTAGTTTCTAAATCTTTATAATATTAGTTATACTAGCTAATAGCTAGTCATTACTAAACTAACTATTAGCTAATTATTAATTATATAATAAAAAGAGAGATATATATATACTCTTTTTTTTTTATTTTTAACCTTTTCTTTTCTTTCTTTTTTCTTTATTTATTACTTTTATTATAAATATACCTTTATTTCTATATTTATAATAATGCTACCCTATTACTACCTTTAATTAAATATAGTATTATTAAAAATACCTTTTACCCTTATAAGTAAATTAATTATTATACTTAAAGTAAATACTATTCCCTTTTTAATATACTACTACTATTAATATATATATAGCTAGGCTAATTATAAGCCTAGCCTTATAAAGCTTATTTAATATAAACTAAAAATATTAAAAAATAATGCTATAATACTAAAGGTTAATACCCCCTTTAAATTTATACTACTATTATTACTACCCCTATATTAAGCGTAACTAGAATAGTAATATAGCTATAATAGGCATTAATTCTACTAGCTTTTTAGGATTAGGATAGGGTTATAAGCCCTTTAGTAAGAATAAGTTAGGCACTAAGTCTAAAGACACTAAGGGTATAATCTAGGCAACCTAGGTATTATAGGATATTATTAAGCGCTATAAGGCTACCTACTAATGCTTATATTATAGTAGTAATAGTTACCTTATCTATAGCTATATATAGCTTCCTATTTATTGCCTAATAAAGGGACTAAATATTTAGGCCCTAAATACCTTTAATAAAGAAGCACTAAGTAATAATAATAACTTTAGGTTAAAAAAAGAGAGCTCTACTGTATAAGTTTTAGTAGTAAGATATAAGTTAGTAGTATTAGCTTATATTATACTTATAATAGTAATAGCTTAAATATTTATAGGGAGATAGAATATTATATAAAGAAAGCACTATTCCTCCTTCCCTTTCTATATAATAGTTCTAAGTTTATTAATACTTAAGTAGATAGTAGTTATAATAGCTATACTATTATAAGTAAAAGTATAGTTTAAAGGTTAAGCCTTTAATACATTACTTTAGCCTAACTATACACCCTTACTACTACTATAATAGTTATATAATATAGCTATATTAATACTTCTTAGTGCCTAAGGATTATATATCTTATCTAATTTAGTGCTAACTTAAATAGATAGTTATTTCTTATAATAGCCTATATAATCCTAGGCCTTTTATAAGACTATATTCTAGGGGCGCTATAAATAGCCTAAAATAATATTATATTATATACTACTAAACGCCTCCTTATTATCTATATACACAGTAACTTAAAGATCTATGCCTTAAATACTTAAGGGGTAGACTTATTAATAACTACTATTATAAAATTAGTATATATTAGGTTAGCCTACTATACACTTTAGTTAAATAAAGTAAGTAGTGTAATATTTACTAGTCTATAGGAGATTAATATTATTCTTATATTTATAGTAAACCTAGTAGCCTTAGAGAAGAATAAAGACCTCTTCTCTTTATTTAATAAACTAGCTAATTTTAAGGTTTTATTTTAGTAGGAGAATACTAGTACCTTACCTCCTTACTAGGGATAGGCTAACTACTATATTTACTTATAGTAGAATCCTAATAGCAGCCTACTAGACCTACCTTAGGCACTACTATATAATATACCTTAGGATTAGCTACTAGAAATATAGAAATAGATTATAAACCTAATAGATAAGGGCTAGATTTAGGCCTCCTATTTCTTAGTAGCTATACTAATACTTTTAGTTAAAAAAGTAAGTAAAGGCTAGTATTTTTATATAGACTATAGGGTATTAAATAAGATTATAAACTAAGATTAATACCTATTACTACTTATTAAAAAAACTCTATATTCCTTAGTAAGTATATAATAGTTTATAAAATTAGATATCTATACTATATTTTACTACTTATATATAGTAAAGGGGGATAAAGCCTTAATAGCCTTTTATATATATTTTAGCCTCTTTAAATAGCTTATCTACCCCTTTAGCCTAGTTAGGGCACTTATAACATTCTAATATTATATTAATAAAGCCTTAGGGGATGCCCTAGGGGTCTATATAATAGCCTATCTTAATAATATCCTTATTTATACTAATAGTATATATAAGGAGTATATATAGCGGATAAGAGAGATCCTCTCTTGCTTATAATAGGCTAGCTTATATTTTAATATTAGTAAGTATATATTCTATATAATAGAGGTAAAATACCTAGGATTTATAGTATAGGCTAGCTATATAATATATCTAGACCTAGCTAAGGTAGCTATAATTTATAAATAGGAGGCGCTAATATAACTATAGGGGGTGTGTAGCTTCTTAGGCTTTATAAACTTTTATTAAGAATTTATAGCTAACTTTTTAGATCTTATTAGGCCCTTACTTAACCTTACTAAGAAAGGGGTTTTATTTATCTAGTCCTTAGCGTGTTAGGTAGCGTTTTAATGCCTTAAGGATGCATTCTTATTAGCTTTAATCTTAGCCTAGTAGGACCCTATATTAAATATAGTAGTTAAGGCTAACGTATTAAGAGAGGCGCTTAGGGGTTGCCTCTTATAATATAATATAGTAGGTATACTATAGCTAGTGGCTTATTACTCTATATAACTTATAGCCTCTTAGTAGAATTATATAATTTATAATAAGGAATTACTTAGCATTATCTTATGCCTTAAGGTATAGTTTACTAAACTTTATAGTGTCTTTTAACTATTTATAATCCTTACTAACTATAAGAACTTAAAATACTTTATAAGCCCTTATAAAATATTAGAATACTAGGTATACTAAGTAAAGACTCTCTTACTCTTTAATTTTTACCTTTACTACTGCTTAAATTCTTAGGTAGTATGCCTTAATATACTATTTTACTATAAATAGGATAAGTTAGGAGAACCTATAGAGACCTAGCTATTATTTTATTTAGTATTAGCTATATACCTATTATAACTACTCTACACTCTTCTAACCTTTATATTAAGGTAGGAATAAACCCTAGCTAGCATCTCCCTAGCTAACCCTTAGGGCTATAACTTTTTTATAGATAACTATTTATAGAGCCTCTAGGATTAAGGTATATAAGCTAATCCTATATACTAAGTAAAGATTAAGGTAGTGTAATTAAGGGCCTAGAAATTCCCTATTAAGGCAGCTATATATTAATAAATTAGTAACTATATAATAAATGCTTATAGGGCTTTACTATTCTATAGCTACCTTTAGGCACTATAGTATAAGCCTCTTATTACTATACTAATTTAATAGACCTATAACTTGCCCCTAATAGGCTACCTTAGGAAGAATATAACCTTTTAGGCTTTTTATTATAACTACTACTAGGAGAGTATATTAATAAATATTATATAGTATATATATAATTACTATTATTATAAGGCTTAAAAGAGTTAGTGCTTATATTAGGGCCTTCTATAGCCTATTCTAGCACTAAATAGGTATTAGTTATAGATATTAATAGACTTTATAACTAACCTTCCTGCTACCTCTTTAAACACTCTTTAGTTTTTTATAGTTATTATAGACTGTTTTTTAAAATATATTTAATTAAAAGCTATAATAAGTATAAGCACTAAGGTATATACTTAACGCTTTCTAAACTATTAGTAGCGTTTCTATAGATTCCCTTTAAGTATTATTTTAAACTAAGGCTTAGACTAGATAAGTAGCTTTTAATTAATACTTTACTCCCTTATAGGCACTAAGTAGCTCCTCTCTATATTCTATTATCCCTAAACTAATAGTAATACTAAGTATATAAATTAAAAGGTTTAGGTAATACTATAGGTTATAGTCTCTTTTACTTAAATAAATTAGCCTATATACTTAGTAGTATACTAGCTTACCCTTAATAACTATATATTATTAATTACTAGCCTAAGCGCTTATATAGTACTTTATAGGTTTAATATTAACCTAATTTAGCATATACTAACTCCTATATAAAGCTAGATATCCCTTAAGGGATAAGTAGTTTAGTTTCTTAAATATATTTAATAGGGAATAGTGCTTACTTAAGCTACTATTAACTTTACCTAATAGTATTAATAAAAGTTTTTTAATTAGTTATATTATTTAGTAAAGTAATACTAGCTAGGGAATAAGGTTTAGCTTAGCCTTTATAATATTTATACCCTTTAACTAAATAAGAAGTTAAATTAAGTTATAGCTAAATATACTATACTTAATATTCTAATGCCCCTTACTATTAAACTAAATATTTTAGGTAATATTTACCCTATCTTCTATATTAATCTAATAGAGTATATAGTAAATAATCCACTCTCTTTCTAGGTCCTACTTAACTTCTAACTAGGCCTTATTTAGCTTTAGAATAATAATATAAATACACTTTATAAGTATTAGATTAAGTATATTTTAGCTATAAAGAATACTAAAGGCTATAATAATTACTATAATATATTAATTAAATAGGTTAGCTATATATAGCTAATATAAAAACTACTTAAAAATCTAAAAAATACTAAAGCCTTAGTATATTTTAAATTATAATAAAGCAATATATATTTTAATAATAAACTAATATAAGTATATTATAATTCTTAATTAATACTATATAGTATACTATTAAATATAAATTTAAACTGTACTAAGCCCTATCTAGGCTCTATTCTAACTATAATATTCTAATATATTATTACTACCTACCTTTAAATAAAGTAAATAAAGTAGCTTAATAAATTTTCTTTTTTTTTTTTTTATAGTGTTTAAATAGTATAGCTATAGTAAGTAAGTTAAGTAAGGATAAAAAGGGTAACTCTTAGCTAATAGAAGATATATTAGCCTTTTATAACTTTAAGCTAAAGAAGTTTAGAGGTAGCTTAGAGAAAAGTAATAAGAATAAAGTGTGCTAAAGGAGGATAAATAGTGGTATAATATTAGTAAGGGGTAGTATAATAATAGTAAGAGGGGGTATAGTAATAGTAGGTAGAGGTATATTAGTAGTAGGAAAGGGCTTTAATAGCTAGCTAACTTATTTAAATAGAATGCTAGAAGGTAGTAGTATATATAATATTATAAAAAGGGGTAGTATAAGTATATATACTTACTCCTTAGGTTATAAAAGTAGATAGAATAATAAAGGGGGCTAATATAACTAGTAATTAGTAAATAAATCTTAATATATAGGCATTAGCTACTTAACTTAGTATTATACTTTAAATAACTAAGTATTAATATAATTAATACTAGTTTTTAATAAGTAAATTATAATAGAATTAATTATAGTAGTAGGTAAGGAATATATAGGTATCTTATTAGTAATAGCTTAGAATTATTTTAATAGCTAGGAGGAAGGTATAGATAAGAAACTAATAGTAATAGTAAGTATAATATACTTCTTAATAGTATATAAAGTAGTAGTAAAATAGTTATATAGTACCTTAAAAGGCTTATTTAATATAACTTTCTTCCCTTTACTATTAAGGGCATTATAGGTAAGGAAATAAGGCATTTTTATAGCTTTATTATAATAAATAGCTATTATAATCTTATAAGTAAAGTAATAAAGGGTAAAACTCTAAGTAAATATAATAGTATTATATATATAAGTTACCTTTCTCCTTTAACACTCCTTATAGGAGTACTAGGGGCCTAGGGTATATAAGAATAGTTTATTATTCACTATATATATAAGATAGAATAAACACTAAATGTCTAGCTAGTTAAGATTAATAGAGGCAAATAACTTATTCTTAAAGTTACCTTTAACCTTATAGTAGCTTAAAATATAGCAGCTATTTAAAGGTAAAAAAGGGGGAGGTAAAGCATTAGTAATAGTAAATATAATCTTACTATATTTAGTTTTAGTAAAATAAGGCAGTAAAAATAAAAAAGCTTACTATTTAAATCTAATAAGTAATAGTAAGGGATTCTTTATTAAGTATTAATAAATAAGTATAAGGAAAGTATAGGTATTAATAAAGAATAGATAGGAAGCAATAGGTATTTATATAAAAGACTTAAGGTATATAAGATTTTAATAGAGAGAATAATAATAGGATTATATTTATAAGTATAAAGGGAGTGAATTAGAGATTTATAGTTAGTGTCTTAAGTATAATTAGCTAGCTAATTTAGGATTTTAGGGATTTCTATTTTAGGTTTATTTTTATTAACCCTAGGCACTAAAGCGTAACTAGCTAGAATAAATAGCTCTGCCTAGAGTATTATATTATAGACACTTAAGTATTATTATTATATTTTATCTACTTATTAACTATTTAGTAGCTAAAGGGTAGCAGAGTAAAGGGCTATATAATAGATTTAAGCTAAAGGCTTAGATCCTTAGTGGAGCAGGAGAGAAGCATATGTAGCAACTTACTATACCTATAGGGCAAACCCTATAAACATATATTATATATAAAATAGGCATATAGTAGAGGGAGATAGTAGTCTTCCCTTCCTCCTTATAAATAATAATAACTTCATTAACACTAGATTGCAGTCGCCATCTAGGCTAGTCCATAACAAATGCTAAATCTTAACTAAAGCTAGTTAAAAACTATATTAAATATTTAATTATAAGGATATCTTTATATAGAAGCAATAAGGAATTCTAAGATTTATTAAGGCATCTTATATAAAGTGCCCCTAATACTACTTTATTATAAGTATTACTAAACTCCCTTTTTAAGATTATCTATAAATATATAGATATTCTTACTCTAGAATAGAATGTACACTAGGATAATATACTACAAAAATATATGAATTAATAGTATATTAATAATTAAGCTACTTTTATTCTTTACTAATATAATATTTTAAAGTAAAAGAATCTTTAACTCTTTAATACTCTCTATAAAGACTTTAAAGGTTAAACTACTAAAGATTTCTAATAAATACTAATAATATTATAAAAGGACTTATAAAATTTCCTTCTTACTAATAGTATGCTAGTTTTATTAATATAAAGTATATAATATACTACTTCTCTTACTACTCTTATTAATACATTAAAAAAGTAAATTAAATGCTAGTTTCTTAGTTAATCTATATAATACTAACTATAAATTCCTATTCCCTTATAAGCAAGAAGCATTATTAATAATTCCTAATTTATTAATTATTAAATTTATAAGGAATCTAAGTTACTAGACTTATTAATATAGAAAGCCTAGGTAAAACCACTAAAAAGGTTAATACTACTAATAAACCTAACCCCTAATTAAATCTACTATAATCTTAAAGAAATTAATAAAAGCTATATAATTAATAAGAAATATAGTAGGAAACTATATAACTTTATTATTCTAAAGATATATATCTTTAAAGATTAATATATATAAAACAATGTTCTTTAGATATTATAAGCAAGAGCTTTTCTAATTATACTAAATAAGAATACCCTTACCTACTATTTTAATAAACTTACTAGAAAAAGATTAATAATTTATAACTTTACTAATACTATTAGGAATTACTTTAAAACTAAGAGTAATTAGTAGTTCTATTATATTAAATAAAATAATATTTCTCTTTAAAAGGTTATTACTAATAATCCTAAGAAGACTAAGCTTTAATGCCTTAATTAAATACTAAAATAACTTTACTATATTTATTACAGAATCTTTAATGCTTTTATAGTAAATATAAAGCTTTAGTAATAGCTTATTACTATAATTAGTAGTATTTCTAAATATAAGCTTATTATATTTAACCTTACTCTAACCTATAAAGAAGTTATTAAAGACCTTTATAAATACTTATACGCTAATAAATTAATTAAAACATTATAATAGCTATCTCTATACTAAGTATAATAAAAGATAATAATAAATTAATGTTTATTAATTAGTAATATAAATAACTATTTAATTAGCGCCCTAGTGGCTAATTACTATAAAAATTACGCTTTCTATCTAGATATTCTATATATTAATAAGTAGAATATTAGTTAATCTTCTATATAAAATAGGAATAGTAAAAAGCTAAGGATTTTTAGTAAAAGAGTAAAAACTATAAGGGAATTCTCTTTAAATATAGCTTTAATGTATTTCCCTTTAAATATAAGGGAAAACCTAAGGTAACTAATATTAAGGAAAATAAGCACCTAGCTTAAAAGGCATTGAATGCCTATATTACTATACTAATAAGTAATACTATAACTACTAAGCTAATATTTATATAATTTCTTACTTATTTACTACTAAATTTATTTAAACTATTTAATTAAATAGATTTCTATAAGAAACTAACCTCTTCTTAAGCTAAATCCCTTTTATATACACTTAAGAATAATATAACTACTTATAAATTATCTAGTATAACCCCTATAATATAGAAGGAAACCTCTAAAATAAATTACTTTATCTTAAATAACTAATATTTTAGTAATATTTTTTATAGAATTATACTAAATATAGAAGCAGTAGGGATTTTTATAGTAGAAGCACTATAAGCTATAGCTTTATAAAAAATTATACTATATTTAAAAATTAAGCCTACTAGCTAATATATAGTTAACTTTAGCATAGGTTTAGTAATTTCTTTAGAAATCTTATATATTCCTACTACCTTTAAAACTATTAAATTTTAATATTTTTAATATAGCTACAACCTTTTTATTCTATATCTCTAATATAGATTAAATAAATATAAAGCTTAATAACCTTAAAAATATATTAATTTAAGGTATAAAGAAGGTTCTAATTATATAAAAATAGGGATACCTTTAGTAGATTCTATAGGCTAATAAAGCTAATGCTTTCTACCTTTTAAAGGCTAAAATATATTAATTATATTAATATTTTAGCTATCCCTTAGTTACTAAACTTATAAAGCTACTATAAAGAGCTAGTAAACTAGTAATTAATAGAATTATTAAAAGACTTTTCTATAAATATTATTAATACTAACTTTATAGTAAAGCCTTAAAATAAATTAAGTTTACACTAAAAAATAATATAAACTTTAACTATAAGATTATTATTAATATCCTCTAAATTAATAATAAACCTATACTATATATTATTAATATAGTAAGTATATTCTAAGCTATATACTTCCTTAAGCTCTAAAAGTAAAAGGCCTAAGATATATAGAATATATTAAAAGAGTGCTAAATTAATACTTATTTAGGTTCCCTAGATAATATTATTTATAATGCTAAAAAGAACTTCACTTCTATAAAATTCTAGTATATTACATACTAAATAGCTATTAATATAAAAAAGGTTTCTATTAAGGTATACTATAGTATTAAAAAGGTTAAGAGATATTATACCCCTCTTTAAAAAGTATATAATATTATTAAAAATAAGGTAGGAGACCTCCTTAGCCCTTTTTAAAGACTATAAATAGCTATTAAAGCTATTAATAACTTTACTAAACCTAATAGCCTTATACTAACTTTACTTATATTTAGGGTATATCTATAAATATTATATAATTCCCCCCTAGGTTTATTAGTAATATAAAGAGCTACTTTACTATAAAAAGCTATTAATAAAGCTTAGCATTACCTTATATAAAGGTAAGTCTCTAATACCTTTAATATATAGAATAGTCTAAATACCCTTCTATTATACTTACTATTATTATAATTAAAAGTTTATATTTAGTATAAGAAAGGAGATTAGTATAGCCCTTATAGATTACTATTATTTAATTATAAAACCTATACTATAGAATTACCCTATAGACTTATAAAATTCTACTTAATAGTAGTAAAGCTATACTACTATAACTTAAAAAAGCTTATAAATATAATAGAAATTAATAATAAAAATAAGGAAAATAAAATAAAGGATACTAATAAAAATAAGGGTTAATTATTATAAGAACTATTATAATAAGGATATAAAAAACCTAGGAAGTACTTACTTATTCTAAATTATACTAAAGATTTTAACTAAAATAATAAGAAACTTAATACTATAAGTTTCCTTACTAAAAAAGAGAAAGGTAACTAAAAGCTAGTAGTTAATTTATATAGGTAAGGAAAAATTACTACTAAGGGATAACTATTTAAAGCATTTAATTAAAAAGAAATTAATACTTTATTAGTAAGAGATATCTTTAAATTTATTATATTTAATATAGAAAAGTATAGTAATTAATACCTTTTCTACTCTTAAATAGTAAGTAAAATTAAAGGGAAAGGTATAAATAAGCTATATAAGAAATTAAGGCTAGTAATATAAGGCTATAGTAATATAGAAAAGGTATAGATTCTAATATAATCCCTAATAATTTAATAAGCAAGCTAAAGGCTTATTATTATATTAGTACCTTTCCTAGTAAGAGATTATATTTATTTATAGTTATAGAATATTATATAAGCATATATTTAATTAAAAACAACACTAAATTGCTTAATTATTACTAAATTACTAATATAAATTATATATTTATACCTAAAGAATACTATAATAGAAGTTATAAAACCTCTCTATAGTATTGCTAAAGCTAGTATATATTAGTAGGTAACCTATTTCTACTACTACTATAAGAAGCTAGTAATAATTACTTCTATATATAATTTATATTTCTTATTAGTATTTAATTTAATTAAATACTTTAATATAATTAGTATATAAATAAATAATACCTTTAATTCTAGTAATATAAAATTTTTAGAGAAAGAGAAATTAGAATTAAAGAAAGTAGGATTTATAGTAAAACCTAAATAAATCTTAATGCTAACTAAACCTCTTATCTTTAATAGGTATATCTTATATAAATTTAATAGAAATTATATTAAACTCTACTAAAAAAAGTAAAATAAAAAGCTTAAAGTTATTAAACTGAATAAGCTAACTATAAAGTAATAATATATTAAATAAAGAGTATAAGGAGCGTATATATTATTAGTTTATATACTAGAGGCTATACTTAACCTTTCTATTGCTATATAAGTCTAAATTCCTAATAAATCTAATATAAATTATTTAAATAAAAGAATTTAGTAGTAAATATAGCATTATAACTATAAATTAAGGTATATTTTACTTAATCTTACTACTATAGCTTTATATATCTTTATAAATAGTTCCTTTATAAATAATAAAGACCTTAGCTTATAACTAAAATATATAATTATCCTTAGTACTAAAGAAGCAGGAATTAGATTAGATTTTATACTAAAAGGCAATATTATAATATATAGCTTTATAAAAAGTAAAAGAGTTATAAGGAGTGCTCTTACCTTTAAGCTATATATAATAGTTTAAGGCATAAATATTGCCTATATAATTAGTATAATACTATAAACTATTATATAAAATCTATAAATTTTACTAATACCAATAATTATTTATATAGATTCTCTTTTATTATATAAGTATATTATAAGGTTAGGTATTATAAAAGAAAAAAGACTAATTATTAATATTATAGTATTATAATAATTATATAAAAGGTAGGAAATTAAGGAAATTACGTAAATTAGTAGTAATAATAACATTACTAATACTATGATAAAATTATCCCTAAATTAAGCCCTTAAAACCTTTATTAATAAAAATAAGGCTATAATTTATATAGAGGGATGGGTAAAGTATATAAAGAAGAAGAAGGAAGTATATAGGAGAGTGGAGGAATACTAGGGAAATAAGGTAGGATTCTTATTCTTATTAATTATTTAATTAAATCATTAACTATAGTTTTTAGGTAGATTTTTATATAACTTATAAGTAATTCCTCTTTTTCTATAAAAAAGAAAATTTTAAGTATTAGAATCACTATATTTTATAACAATATAGTATAGCTAGGAAGAGCTAAATTTGCAGCTATATTAGCTATAGAATCTAACTCTTCTAATTAGTCTGCGCGTGTAGAGTTTTTACTATAGAATCTAATAGTATTTTTATAGCCTTAATGCTAGCTATAAAATGCCCCCTTTAGATAGCACTAATTGTAATAGAATTAGACCTTTTTGCAAATACCTTCCTAGACCCCACGTTGTGTCATTAAGTCTCTGATCCACCTAGTATTCCTGAGAATCACTAGTATCCTAAGGAATACCAACAATAATAATATTAGCTTAATTTAAAGCTATAGTATTTTTAATATTAATATTTTTTTTATTACTCATTTAATTACTTTTTTTAAGTTTTTAATTATAATAAATTTATTATATAATAATAAGGTTAATATTATTGATATTTTAAAAAGGGTTTAGAGTATAAAAAGTCTATATTAAGCTTATATTAAGGCTATATTATTAATATAAAGAATAATATTCTATATACTTTTTAATATTATAATTAATTGTTATGCTAGTCGCACGGAAATCAGGGGCGATTAGGTAGAGCGAATATGATCCGAATTCCCTCTTAGATTAAAGGTAGGACTAGTAGTATTACTAGACTAAGACTTATCTTTTTTTCTTTTTCTTAGAATAATTCCCTATTAAATCCTAAAGGAATATTCCCTATTCCCTAGTACCTTCCTTCCTATAACACGCTATTAATACATAGATATCCAATTTATTCTAATAGCCACTCTTCTCTAATTAGGTTATAAATCGGAATAAGGGTGCATATAATATTTAGATTGGAATTTCTACACACATTAAATCAGGCATAACAATTATCCCCCCTTTAAGGTAATATCAACCTAATGTCGTTATAATTAGATATATATATTTATTTAGTTCCTTTTTCTAATTTAGGATTATATTTTTATTTACATATATTTTTATTTATTGTCTTTCTAATTTAGGATATATATTTCCATTTATTTATATTACTAATTTAGAACTAGTAATGTTTACTAATTTAACACGTAATTATAGGTATAATGTGGATTATTTAGTTTAGTAGGGAATTTATCTTATAATTTCTTTTTTTACGCATTATGCTCTAATCCTCTTATTAAATCTTGTTAATTCTAGATATATTTATAGTATTGTTTCTTTATATATAATTTGTTAATTATATCTAAATTAGCTAAGAAACTATCCCTAATGCTATATTCTAGCGTTTAATTATTAAAGGATAGAACCTAGAAAGTCTTAGATATTAAATTAATCTAGGATTTAACTGGTTATTGCGGAATTGTAATTAAAATAGAAAAAATTAATTAATTAAATAGAACTAAGTTATTAAAAATTCAATTTCCTTAGGGACCTAGAGAACTAGGTATATTAGGTGCATTCTAATTTAAGATAGATTTTAGTATTAATTATTTTTTACTTAGTGCATTATTTAATTATATTTAATCCTTTATTTAATACTAGTTTTATTAGTTATCCTACCTTAGAATGTTAGGCAGAATTACAGCGTAATTCTGCTTCTAATGCTAGCACTAAAGGGTTAAATTAGATACCCTTTTCCTTATTTAGTTATTGCTTATAGAGAGCTAAAACAATTACTTTTAATTTAAATAAGGAATTAAGCTCCCTACTTTCTTATACTTATTATTACGCTAATAAATATAAGGAAAGTTAACTAGAGAAATCAGTAGAGAAGGCTATAAAAAAAATTTAACTTAGCGGATTAGCGTCTAAATCCTCTAGAATTCTGGTTGTTTTTATAACCCTAAAAAAAAAAAAGGAGTTATAATTAACTATAACTTCTACTTATTCTTATATCTATACTAAGTTAAGCAAATTTATATAGGATTAGGCTAAAGCTATGCTAGAAGATGCCACTATTGCTATTTAAGTTAATGAATGCATTTAATATCTAAAAACAATATTAGTTACTTTAGAAACTATAGTAAAAGAGGGGCAATTTGCCTCTTTATTAACTTTTTATAAGGACGTTCCTAATAGTATAAAATGCTATTATTATACTTTAGCTGCATCCTTTTATTATAAAGTAAGTATTAGTACTAAAATTAAGGGGGATATACTAATAATTTGCTTAGATACTAAAATTATTACTAGTATACCGCAATAATTTTATTAAGGCACGCATATTTATAAGCAAATTAATATATTTAGCTAGTAAAGAATTTTTAGCATATAGAATTAAGATATAGGAGCATTTCTACAACCTTTTTTCCGCGTTTATGCAGTTTATCTTAGACTATTGCTATAAAAATAGTCTCTAATTCCACTAAAAATAGTTAGAGGTAAGGAATAGGATTCCTTTTTTTTTTTAATAAAAATAGAA
>SRPW01000596.1:0-18656 GCA_018360225.1 Claviceps pusilla | reverse complement strand
TTTTTTTCTTTTGGTTGCAGTAACAGATCAGACAAATCAACAGGTGTGGGGGAACAGTACTACGGTTATGGGGAAACGGGACTAGCGACACCAACTAGGTCGGTAATGGAGAGTAATAATGTAGCTGGCCCGAGGTGGCATGCCACTTCATGATATCATAGGCGTCCTGATCCCTGCCCAGACGAATCAGCAGAGGCGGGATCATGCTCCTCAGACCCATGTCGTCGGAGCGATTGAGGCGCACCGTGTCGGTCAAGTGTTTAAGCGCCGTCTGCACCACGTCGACGGGAGCGCCCACACCGTCGAAATCCATGAACAGAGTGTCGACGAAGCCGAATCGCGCTTGCATATAAGGCCGCGCGTCTCGAGGATGCGATAGAAGCGGCCGACGGCTTCGTCATCCTCAAAGATATTACCACCGTGGCTGAGGCTCCGGGGCGGGTTATCGCGCAGAGATCTGCTCCTCCTTGAGGTACTCGGCGCGGGCCTTTCTGACGTCTACGCAGAGGCGCTTGTGTTGCGGCCAGTGGGAAGCTTGGTGGTCGCGGCCGCAGTAGTAGATGACCTGGCGGCTGACGCAGCGGAGGAGGCCATCTCTGCGGTGGCAGACGGCGCAAGCCCCGGGGGGGAGGCCCTCTAGCTTGGGATCCCGCGACGGTGGTTGATGGTGTTTTGACAAAATTTGATAGAAGCATGTGGGTTGCATGAGATGGGATGCCTGGCGGCAGCCTCGCATTTCATGCTGCATGTGGGTGTTTGTGCGGGGCTGGCACCTGCCGCATTGTGCCCACGACGCTCGTGGCAGGTGGCAGCAGGTGGCAGGTGGCAGCGGGTGGCAGGTGGCAGCGGGGTACAAGGCAACATAACCCCTTGGTGCCGAGAAGGCTACATCTCCGTACCTATCCACACTTATGCAATAAGTTATTGGAGGAGGAGTGAGTAGCTTCCAATCAGCGATTCGAAAAATGTGGATAAGTACAATGGTGTAGCCTTCTCGGCATCAAGGGGATTGTGCATTCTACCAACCTTGGAACTTGGAAGTGGTGGTATTTCGCCCAGTCGTCTTCGTCTTTCTCAAGTCTGTCGTGTTTGTGCCCCGACACGTCAAAAACCTCTGCCACCTCCACCCGCCCCCAACTTTCAAGTGCTCGCCGACATGGATTCCATGTATTCCACGAGGAGCCGCTCGACTTGAACGCCATCGCGCCGGGATGCATCCTGCGGTCCCCCGCAATCGCCCATCGACGCCATGCACGCCATTGCTCGGAGCGGCCAAGCAGCCATCGTTGCATTCCAGCTGGAACCTGACGCGAGGCCTGCCGAATGTCCAAGCCGGCACCGGGTAGGGTACTTCCGACGCCAACGCCCGGGGGGTCCGCTTCCCACGATGGGAGGTCAACAAGGAAAGGGGGCTGCACATGGAAAGCCACAAGACAAGGCCGAGGGGAAGATGTGGGATTTGAAACTGGGCACTGCGGGGGAAAAGTCGATAACCAGGAAGCAGGAAGCAACAACCCCCGACAACAAACAACATGGAGGCTACACCGTTGGGGATCCGGCGCTGGCATCCCGAGTCCCCGAGTCTCCGAGTCTCCGATGGCATGCCCGTGCCCGCGCCAGGCATCCGATTCCCCACTCTCGCCGACTAGAACCAGGAACCGGGAGTCAGGAGTGAGAGACGGGACCCACGGGAGGCCCGAAACTGGCGGTAGTACAAAGCCGGCGGTAGTACAAAACCTTCACGCATGTTGGGGTATTTCCATCGTGACACCCTAGCGATCAGCACTCTTTCCGACGTCCCTTTCGACAAGGAAAGAAAGCTTGCTCCGCCCGTTTATGAAATTCATTGCCAATGACGTGGCGGTGCCCAACTATCTACTTAAGTATGGACTATGATTCTACAGAACAAACTCGCAGCATAGAGTTCATCACCCGAGCGAACGACAGACTTGATGCCATCTCTAGTCACAATAACTTATGAGTCACGGGCATCAACCAAGTCATCCTTGCAAGAGGATTCGTGAAATGAAAAAAAAAATGAGACAGCATCTGCGCTGGATATCTTTGCCATACTGGCATATGTTGGCGTATGGAATTCAAGGCGAGGATAAGCACAAAATGATTGTCAAGGTTCGGAGCGACTTTGCAGTCCTGGCTTATTGAGTTTCCGTTCTCCAGTCTGGGCGGCTTTGACGGTCACGACAGCAGCAGCAGCAGCAGCAGAATCAGAAGCAGCAAACTTTCACACCTGTAGAAAAAAGCTCCTTTGGATTTCCATTTCTTCTCTTCATCGCTATTAGCACAATCGAAGCACGCCCGTGGCGTGTCTCAGCAACTCAAAGAGCCCACATGCAGCAGATCTTGGTGTAGCGTCCCCAACGACTCGACTTCGTTAGCACAGAATAGCCTGCCAACGAGTCGCAAGGACACCGGACTGAGGCAATAGCCACCCTTCTAAAGACTGATTTATCATATTGGGCAGGGTGGCGAGAAATATTCAGTGGTATATATTTATGCACATACATGTATATTATATCCTCATTCTCAAACCTCAATGGCACGTCGCGAGACTGCCAGCACCGCACACACCTCTCTTGCTCTTGAGAGCTTCAATTGAGTTTGAACAATACCTCGAAAGCTCGATTCAGCCAGACAATACACATGCAGGTATTCTGTGCGCGTCGTGCCTGGCTCTTCTCCGCTGAAAATCAAGACCCCTGTCTTTCATTCGAATGTACTGCGGAATCCGGCACAACACAAAACAACAAATTTTGTACACTAGAATCGTCTACTCCCGTACTCTCAATTTCAGGCTACTCGGGTGCGACCTCGGCATGACGCCACGCGGACTGCTGTGGGAGGTTCAAGACCGCGAGGAGGTGCAAGAATATTTAACGGCGAGAAGGATTTACAAATAATGCTCGCGTTTCATCAGTTTGTTTATTCCTATTCATTTATTCTCTAAATGCGAAAATTACATATATTTCTCGCCGTCTATCAGCGTATTTATTCCTAATCTTGTCTTCTATAAATGCGAAAAAAACTACATGTAATTCTCGCCATCCGTCCCCTAGTTCTTCCTGTCGTTTATTCTCTACATGCGCGGCGAAGCAAAGCCGGGAGAAAGGGGACCACTGCTGTATATCACGGCCTGTCAGAAGCACATGTCTGCGCGGGCTATGATTGTTGGGAAAAGCCGGGTACTTCTCAAGAGCCAGCGTGAGCGACTTGGCAACGAATCCGCTGTTCAAAGATTTCCATTCTTCCTGGCTAGCATTTTATGGCGCTATGGGGTTGTGTCACGCTTGTCGCAGTAGCGTTGCAGCTTATTTGCAATACAGGCGCGATGAAAACGCTTCCACTTTACATGTTGGTAGTTGATATCATTATTTTCTTTTTCTATTTCTCTGTTTTTCTCTTTTTTCTCTATTTATATATTTTATCTTGATTCTTTGTGTCTTTTTCACTATTTTCTTATTTTTCTTATTTATTTTATTTTCTCTTTTTCTCTTTTTTTCTCTTCTTTATTTATTTATTCTTCTTTATATTCTTCTTATATTTTATTTCTTATATTTCGTCTTTCTTTTATCAGTTTCTTCCAATATTTGCTTTTATTATTTTCTTTTTATGTTCTTTCATTTACTTCAGTCTACCTACCTAGAGGTAGAATACGTTGCTGTCATCATCCCCTCAGCACCGAGAAGGCTGGGCCTTCGTATCCTATCCACGCTTATACAACGAGATGTTGGAGGAGGGCTGAGCAGCCTGTAATCAGCGCCCAAAGAACTGTGAATGAGTACCACGGTGTACCTTTGTCGTCATCCTGTGTCATCAGGGCCGAGGTATCGACTCTTGGGATTTCGTCCCATGTCTCGGTAGAATCATGTGGGCAAGCTTGTTGTATTCTCAGTCGGCCCTTTCGCAGGTAAGACGCGTTGAGTGAGTGTAATATTGAAAGCTATACTGGAGGAGAAGAGGAGAGAAGGGGAAATAAGGTAAAGAAAGGTAAAAAGACGTAAGAGGAGATAAAAAGAGAGTAAAGAAAGTAAAGAAAGGAGAAAAAAAGAAGAGAGAGAGAATAAGAAAGAGAAATAAAAAAAAGAAGAAGAAGAAAGAAAGAAAGAAATAAGGAAAATAAAAGAAGAGTTAAAAAAGAAAGAAGAAGAAACAAAGAAGGTAAGAAAACGGTCAGCGAGTGCTATCCATATTAGAAGTAAATTCCTGTGTTCTCTTTCATACTTCCACGTATCGGAGACCTGGAAGCTAACAAAAGGTGAAAGAGCGCAAGACCTGTCAATCAAGTGGCAGATCTCTCTTTCTGACGAGGAGCACCCCCTTACCTGCCCGCCTACTACCTGACTAGGAGCTATTGAAAGCCACTCCAATACGCCATTTGAATACATGGGAGCGGGTACGGAAAGCTGCCCCCTTGTTGGGATCGGAGTGATCGTCAGCCTAGCAGTTAGTGCTTAGGTCCGCAGAGAGTAAAGCAGCCATCACGGCGAAGGGAAACATGCCATTCACGAGCGGCGGCAGAGTCTGTAGGAGTTTCTTCTAGGAGAATCCCGTGTGCGTCAAGTACGTACGATATGAATGTACTTATTACTACCTACCTGGGTAGCTATGTCTAGTCCCGCTCCGCGTGTTAAACAAGTACAAGCAGTGTCAAAGAGTTTTGTTCCGAATTTCTGACTTTTTTTTACGGGTCACTGTATTGAAAAGCTTTGAAAGCATAATCATAAGAATTTTCCTCGGAGATGCCCAAAAAATCTCAACACCCTTCCCCCCCCCCCCCCAAAAAAAAAAAAAAATAGGGTGTACAATGGGTGATTTTTTCAGCTCAGATTAGCTACCCTATAGCCGTCCACATATGACGTGCAACTTACATGTGTATGAACCATGCCCGGTCGCTAAATAATTGCATACATGTATTTTCGCAAACTTTGCCGTCGTTGTGGACGGCAAGCTAAGCAAAATTCTGTGAGGGGGGTCGGCAAAACAGGTCATGCTGCTTGCTGCCTGCAGGGTCAACTGTGGATATCACCAACTCTGAACAACGTTGGTGCCCCGTTTTCATTCTCTCCACACCACCACCACCGCCGTCTTCCGGTTAGAGTCATCGGGATAGGGGCTTAGTCAACCACGGCCTGTGGGACAGGTTGACATCGAAAATGAAATGCCCAAAAAGAAAAAAAAAAAAGAAAAAAAAAAGGCCCAGACTGTCAAGCGCTAGATGTCGAAAGGGGAGGACGAAAAGGGGGAGGGGAGATGGGAAGAGAGGAATCATCCCCAGCCACCAAGGGGAATGCGTCGTTATCTCATCTGGCCCTGGGACGGGTATAAGCGGCACAAACGGTCGGCAATGCGGCGAGGGATTCCATACCCGGATGTCACCTCTGGTAGACGAATGGACTTCGAATTTGACCGTGGCAGGAAGGGGGAAACCTAGTAGACGGCGCAGACTGCCAACAAGTGGATGGGATGGCAGCAGCAGGGGGCCGGTTGTTCCAACCGCCCAAGCTACCAATGAAGCGACTCTCTTACATACACATGTGCATGGGTAAGTGTGTAGTTGTGTGCAAAGTATGTACATATGTATGTACAGACTTATGTACATGCTACCGGCTATCGCCATGTACGCTTGCCTCGAGGGAGCTGCTGATTGGACACCAACAAAAGGCCTGGATATCATTTCCTCAATGTAACACCCGAAGAGGTTGGTTGGTGGAGTATGATCAGATCAGAATAAGAAAAAAACCATGTCGTCTGGTACAAAAGTTGGCTTGCTGCAGATGCTGACCAAAAATCCCGACCAAAAGGGCTCGAGGACTCAAGGACTCAGAGACTCAGGGAGACGCGGGCACGAGGTCACGGGGGCCCAAGAGTCCGCGGCCATCCTGGCTCCATAGACGGTAACACGTCATGGACGTGTAATTCGTTCCTCCAAGTCATACTTTACGACACTTTTGGGCGTGAATCCTCCAGCAGAGTCTTGAACCCTTGTTGTCTCATGCAAAGTAGTAGACGGACCCCAGGTTGCGTGCTACTGTTGCAGGTGGGCCTGCGGCGAGAGAGAGAAAGAGAGAGACTTGACTCCAAAAAAGTTTGGAAAGCCAAAGTCTCCAAGACACCACTAGCCCTAACAAGAAAACAAGTTTCGCACAGTATGAGACGGCCGTAGTTTATTTGACCAACGCCCCTCAACGTCCCCTTGGCAAACAATGGCCTCGATAAGACCTTGGACGCTGATCCACCCCTATTTTCCCAGATTCATGGGGGCGGGGAGAGGGGGGGAAAACCAGAGCGGGGAAAATGAAGCGTGCTGTCTGTCCTGGTTCCAACGGCAACCATACATATACATACAGTACATACATGTGTACGTGTAGACATGGGAGCCTAGTCTGTTGAGTACGGGACCTTGGCCAGGTATTAATGTTAATCGCTATTGGCAGCGTTTTGAGCGACGAAGTCCTGAAACCAGGACATGGACACAATCACCAGCTGGGTAGGTACCGTACCTAGGAAATATGTACATACGTGTGTAATACGCAGGCACCTACCCGAGTAGGTAGGTAGTTGAGATACGTTCGTTGCAGATACTTGGGGTAATGTGAGCCTGCGTTGAAGAAAAACTCGCCAGTCACGCTCCCTGGTGAACGTTTTGCAGACAATGCACCTTGATGGCCTGTTCCAAGACAGTCAAACGCCCTTCGTGTTTGTTTTTGTTGGTAAAAATATAATCATTCCGGGCGCCTGTGATGTTAGCTATTATTACACCATGTCTCAATATCAGAGTGCGTTGATAAGGTTGTTCCATGTGAGAAGGTTGCATGACTTGTGGCTCTCCGAAGCTGCACATATTCCCGACGGTTGCAAAATCATTGGCGCGAATGCCTGCCAATCTTTTTGAAAACGTGCGTCATTGCAGGTCATCGAGCAGAAAAGTGAAACACGAAAGGCTGCAGAATCCTTTCTTCTTCTATTTCTTCTTCGTCTTCTTTTCTGCTTCTATCGACTCTTTTGGCACACTTGGACCGGAAATGCTTATCCCCGAGGAAAAGAACTGATTCGTATCGGAGGATTTGCCATGGACCCATGGTCTTCAGCTCTCTCTTCTGTTGAGTTGTCTTGTGGTTTTCAAATGCCGCCCTTGACTATACAGGGGAGGGCTTTGGTCGACTTGGAGGAGGGAAATGAGAGAGAAGACAGAAAGAAAACTGCTTTGGAAAAAAAATGAAGAAAGAATAAAAAAATCGACACCAAGGAGAATAAGTATGATGAAAAATGACGGAACAACGTGATGTGCGTGTGGTTGCAATATCCCAGCGTTGGCATCTTGAAGTGGCAGCGGGCGGGCCGCCAGCCCCTTCTTCTCAATGTGATTTCTGGAACTCGTTCGAATACGGGGGGATGTGCATATGTTTCTAGGAGTGATCGAATTGGAATGCTGCTCGAGAGCCCCAAAGACCGGTCTGTGGCCATGCCAAGACTTGAAGATGTGGTGGAAGGGAAAGGAGGGAGAACCGGAGAAAACGGAGAAAAAGGGAGAAAATGGAGTTGGTGGCGGCATTCGGCAGTCGGTGATTATGCGGCAATGATGCTAGTAACAGCTGGCAGCGACTGCTAGCAGCTGGTATGCCGACAGCAGGCAGGCACTAAGGGAGGCAGGCCGACCGAGTAGGAGAGGCAGAGAAATGATTGGCCCAGATGCCTCCGGACTGGCGTCCGCGCCGTTGGACCAACGGCGGTTCGTTCGCGACCAATCTCGATGTTCAGCCACGTCGTTAGCCGTTGCAGCTGCAGCGGGTTCAAAATGCTCTGCCAGCTGCCAGCTAGTCCAGGCACGGACGGACGACGCGACGTTGAAAAAAAGTGTCTCGCACATGTCGGGCAACACGGGACAATCTCCAGACAACCAACCTCCTACCACCTACCACCTTACCTACCTCTTACCTACTACCCGACCTACCAGCGGTAGGTACTTGTCTACTACTTCCCTCGTCTGCCAACTCTCATACCGGCCTACCCTCTTCTCCGAGTACCTGCTTGACCCATCTTGCATTCACGTCTTGCCTTGTCTTGGCCTCATCGACAACGTGAACCCAGCGGGCCTCCTGGTCTGATTGCCGACATCCACTTCCATTTGGCGCAGTTTAAACCAAGGTGCCGCTCTGATGTTGATCATCTCTGCTCTTCCTAACCGCCTGGCATGTGCCACTAGGATCTACCTGGTATCCCGTTGCTGTACCAGTTTCCGACCTTCATCTTGTTTTCTTGATCCCTCCTAGATTCTTTGACCCGTTGCCTGTTGGACTGACTCGTCACCTACATCCATCCCGTCCGGGAGCACATTCCCCATTCCTTCCGAGGCGCTAGGTGGAATAATTCAATGTCAGGATGAAGTCGTCGTACAAAAGACTCTTGCCCGGTTCGACAAAGCACGCAACTCAGGCCAACAATACCGACTCTGTCAACGGCGTGCACGTCCCTCCTGCCACCTGCTCCGTGAATCTTATTGCCTGTGATCCATGTCGTCGCAAGAAAGCCAAGGTAAGTGCGTCATTTTTATCTTGAATTCTTCGTTTGTCGTATTCTTCTTCTTTCCAACGGCTATGTACATACTATGTACAAACATACATCATTATATGATATATATGTGTTTATGTACATGTATATATGTGTGTACATACGTCGTAATTTACGCCTATTAGGGAAAGGAACGTGGGGATGAGGGGCGAAAACAAAAGGGAGAAAAAAAAGAAAAAAACAAAAAGGCTTCTATACGCTCTGAATTTGCTCTTAGGGGCCTCTCAACGCCAGTTTCCCCTTTTCTCTTGCGTGTGATGTGGTGTTTATATTAACTTGCTTTTCTTAAAGTGCGATGGCAAACGTCCTGTGTGCGATCGATGCTCTCGTGGCGGATCTCAATGCAAATATGATGCCGACGTCGGCGAGTCCCGGTCGGCCGCCATGAAGAAAAAGTACCGCGCGTTGAACAAGGATTTCCACCGGTTGACGAGAGAGGTCCATCAGCTGAGGAGGTTTTATGGTTATATTCGTGCTGCGCCCGAGGAGGAAGCCTACAACGTTTTCATGCAAATCCGAGCCAGTGGCAGTAGCAGCCCCATTGATGTTCTTGATTCTCTTGACCACCAGCAGGAGCGCAAAGGATCTCTCACCTCCAACGACGACTCGGATGGCAATAACAACGAACTCGTGGGCTGCCACTCCATCGAAGTTCAGGCCGCCCCATGGACAACCGTAGCTGGGAATGAGGTGGTATCGGAACTCATTACACAGTACTTCACCTACGATTACCTATACGTCTTTCCTCCCATCAACCGCTCGATATTTCTTCGCGAAATGGCATCTCCAAGCATTATGACAGCGACTAGTTGTTCCCCGATACTTGTCAATGCCATTTGCGCTCAACAATGTGTGAGTAGAAATGGCAAAACAAATTATGAGCCAAAAACCGTTGTATCATAAGAGCTAACCTGCAGAATCCAAAGTTCCTTTCACCTCGGGAGTACATGGAGGATATTCCACGTCTGGAAATGGCTGAACGTTTTCTCACCGAGGCAAACCGACTCCTCCCTCACGCTCTCAGCAATCTCTCCTTGCCCACGTGCCAAGCCGCATGTCTCATTTTTGCGGCGGCCGCAGCAAGAGATCAACTCAACAATGACGACGGATGATTTTTTTTTTCAGTATCCTCCCCTATTTACGAATTTCGCGGTATTCTCTCTACGACAAAACTAAAGATAAAATCGAACGATGAAAAACAATTGAAATAACAAAAAAGTCGAATATCAAAAAGGAGGGGAGAAAAAGCACCTTTGTCACCAGTAAATGGAGAAGTCGTCATTTTTTGAATCACGTCACAGAGATTCAATAAAAATCCAAGGGCGCCCCCCTTTTTTTGCCCCATTCCCTCCTATATGTTCTCTGGCCATTGATTAATTTGCAGACAGACTGGTTGCCAGATTTGGACACTATCATACCAATTCGAATAATTCAATTTTCTTTCCCTTTTCTCGCAGCAAATCCTTTTTTCAGTGCCAGAGAGAGGGAGACACACAATTTGGCCAAACATGAATAACGAAATCGTCTCAAAAGTTGGAAGTCACTTTAGTCTTTGCTTTTTCTTTTTCTTTTTCTTTTTCCTTTCCTCTCCCTCTTACTCTCTGATTCGCCAACCCTTGTGAAGCAAAAACAAAGCACGTTCTTCCCCGCCCATCCTCAAAACCCAAATCTTTATGGGCAGTTAGCGAAATATCTCTCCTCTCATCCGAGCTCCACCCCAGCCTCTTCGATTTCTATTTCTTTTATCTTCCTTCAACATGTTGACTTTCAAAAGACGCAGCGGCTGCCAGGGCTCCCAAATGGGAGATGTATTGAAACAAAAAGGAAAGGAAAGGAGAAAAGAAAAAAGAAGACGGTTGACTAGTTGCCCCACTTTGTATGTCACCTATCCTACCTACCTAAGTACCTAGTTGCTAGTTTCTATTTACAGGTTGTTTAGTTTCTGCGGCTGCCAATATCAACATGTCCTTGTATTAAAAAGTATTCCCTTGATGCCGAGAAGGCTGCACCAAATAACATGGTGTATAAGTGTGGAATCTGTGGACACTGGATAGGTTCGGAGGTATAGTCTTCTCAGCATCAAGAGGATAAAGCATGCCGTGCCTTTACTTCTCATTTCTTGTCCTTTCTTCTTCTTCTTTTTCTAATTCTTTTTTTTTCCCTTTTTCTTGTTCCTATTATTCTATTTCTTTTCCCCTTTCCCCTTTCCCCTTTCTTTATTCCCTTTCTTCCTTTGTTAAATTTATATTCTTCTCTTTTCTTCGCCTCTTTATACCCGCGTTACACCAAAACCCCTTGAGGTTCTATCCTGTAGAGCCCCTCCTTAACCAGTCTCTATTGACTCAAGAGGGATTGTCTGTTTTTTGCCTTAGCCCTTTACTAAGCCAAGCACAACAAGATTGCTGTTTCAGGAACCAGCGACTCAAATTAGGAATCTATCGTCTATCACTCAAAAATTAAGTTTTATTGCTTTTGTTTTCTCGCTGTTGTCTTTTTGTCTTTTTTATTTATTTTTTTTTTCTTCCTGTCTAGATTGATTATTTTTGGTTTCTTTTTCATCTGCTCCCCTCTTTTTTGCCGGCCACTTCAATTCAATTATACCGTCTCAACACACCAGGGCTCCTCGGCTCCGTCTGGCATGCTTCCAAAATGATTCTCACTTGGCATGCCCCAATCCGTTGGCGAATGCTGGGTATCACCGTACGATCGTCCAGACGCGCTTACAAACTTGCGAGCTTCGTTGTTGATCCACGCGTCGAGTCGTGCATCCCGGCATTTGGCATGGCAAATCAAGTCACTCTTCAGCCGTAGTGTTTCCTGCAAGAGTAGGGCATGCTCTGCTTTGAGGTTGTCGTATTGGGCCTCCAGCTGCTTCGAGATAGACTCTATGTTGCGCAACCATTCCTTGCTTTTCATCCGTGAAGTCATTGACGATTTCTTACTTCCCTCTAGAGACTTTTGGGGTCTTTTCTTTTTAGAGGTCTTGGCGGCCATCGGAACATGAGGCGAGGGGGGGGATGTCGACTTTCTCTCTGTTGGTTTACGTTTAGGCTGTGCTGCATTCTTTCTCAGCTTGGGTTGTGAAGAAGAGTTGCCATTACTTGGCGAATATTTGTCATTATTGGCCTGACCATGTTTGAAGGGCGGGCTTGGAACCGGTGATTGTAGCGTTGGTGTTGGTGTTGGGACCCAGGTCAACGTTGTTCTCGGCAATGTGTTGGGTATTTCCAGCTCTGGGCTGGCATTGGAACTATTTTCCTGTCCCGACATGGACATATAAGGTCTTTCATTATGATAAAATGGAATATGAAGAACCTGTTGCTGCTGCTGCTGATATTGCTGCTGATATTGCTGCTGATGCTGATGCTGATGCTGATGCTGTTGTTCTTCTTGGTGACGGTGGTGGTGATGGTGGTCTTGGACTTGGTCTTGATGATGGGGATGATAGGGGTGGCAGTGATGTTCAGACACAAAGCTGAAAGGTTCAACGATTGGTAGTCCTGCCACTGGAGTCATGATCTCCTGGATAGCAGGAAAGCAATCCTGAAGCGCAAAGGTCGAGTCGTTGTAATCATTGTAACTGTTGTAATGCGCGAACGAGTCGAGTTCGCTCATCACCGGGTCCTGGAATAACGGATCTTGAATGAGATGCCGTGCATCAGCGTTCATGCCGTCAAAACAGACGTCCATGGTCGCCATGGTGAAAAGTAGCCACAGAAAATATATATATCTGTGTGTGAAATCTATACATATATATTCCCATTGATCGGTATTATGGCTTTGGTATTTGTTTTTCGTATTCAGTGTGATGGAAAAAGATGAGCAAGAAGCAAAGGACCGGTCAGTTGTCGAAAGAAGATGACTCCCCTTGTCAGGTTCTCTGTTCTACCCAAATAGGTCTTCGAAATAAGCGTCTTCACTCATTATTCCGGTCTTGGTACGGAACGCTTGCCTCTCATAGTGGCTTGAGCGAGCAGAAACAGCCTCGACATGGTTTCGGCCAGAGACTTGCAGCTGTTCGGAATCTAGTTGAGCGCCACTAACTGATGCCCCCTGTTTTACTGTTGGTTCTGCAGAATGCAAGCTTGATTAGGAAAACGCCGTGGGACGCAAACATTGGCCAGGGGAGCAGTCAAGATATCTTGGGCCCAGTCAACGCATTTCTGACCAGACGGAAATCTCGCCGTACCTCCTTCACCTTCACATCATACTGCGAGCGCAAGGCATGCCACAGTCATATAGGATGGAAATGGCGCTGAAACGCCTCCACCCTCCTGGAAGGCTTGGAGCGAAGAGAAGCCACACGTGTACATGAGAAGGGGTATTTTCTTTCTTTCTTTTTCTCCCCTTTCTTGTCCTAGGGCAATTGCTTCTTGACCATTTCCGTCGTCAGTCCAAAATGGCCATAGGATAATTCAACCCTAGGAGACGCGACCTGGCAGACCTTGTACCGTCCATACATATTCATGCATGTGCATGTGCATGTGCATACATGTGTGTACATGCAGGCTGGAGGTGTGAGTGGGTAGGTGTATGTGAACTCCTAAAGGGTGGGAGCCAGGTGGTGGTGGTTCTCGGGGGGGGGGGGGGGGGGGGGGGGGGGGGGGGGGGGGGGGGGGGGGGGAAGGGGAGTGGGGGACGACTACATGCGAATGCTGTCTCGCCCCGAGGGAGATAAGTCAATCATAGACATTGTCAATGACCATTCTGATCTGTGGTAAAAAAGACTGGGCACCATGACGTATCTGCGGGAAAGCAAAACATGAGCCCTTCTGAGACTCGCACCCCGGAGTTTCGTCCCTTTCGGCTGGACCAATCAGCTCCCGCTGTCGGACTTTGCTGAGATATCCAAACTTGGCAGAAACACGGGCGAAAATTGCAACCTACTCCTCTATCAATCTCTCCCCGCCGATGCCTGCCATTTCGATTCCATTTCGTTTTTTCCTTCGCGACTGCTCACTGTCTCTCCTCTGGATGAAGGAGGGGCGGGAAGCTGTTATGCAGGTCAGCCATCGGCCTGTAGGCCGTTATATCACCCTTTTCGTTTGCGGCCGCTGTCTGTCTCGGCTTTCCAGATGAGAGGTACTTGGATCTTGTTCTCGTCTGTGAATGTGGCATATGTGGCGTTGTCTGAACAAGCCCGATGCTCGTTCGATTTGGCATGTGCATCACCATCATCTATGTAGGTGGCTTTTGCCTGAGACGCAACAACATTGCTGACAACTTTTATGCTGACTTTTTGATATAGCAACAACTTTGCTCTCGCGTCAAGGGTGCGACGTGTTGCAGGGGGGCCTGTCGTTCCGTGACGATGGGCCCGAATGTGACTGGTTGAGATGGTCAAGGAGGGTGGTGGCAGAACTGCAGGTTCAACAGGTGCCGGGTCGAATGGGTGTGCACGACACAGGCAGTCAGGCCTCTCCCCGCAAAACGAAAAATGGCAAATCGCAAATCGGCGGTTGGGCGTATGTTGATCCTTGCAGAAGATCAACAAGATCCGGGATAGACCCTGGGTCGGTGCATGGTGCATCATCTACCTGGCCACGCAGGCGTTCTTTGGCGTTCTTTGGGCGTTGTTGGGCGTCCTTGAGTGCTATCGAGAGGCCTTGTCAATGTAAAAAGACCTGAGCCTCGAGAGGAAGACGATTTTGTTGACACAACGCTTTCGGAATCATCGCTCGGTGTATCGTAGAAAGCAGAAGAAACTGATGTTTCTGTCACGTCTCGATGGCTTGTCCGGTTTCTACACAGACCGGTTGGCATTTCGAGCCCAGGGAGGAAAGAACGGACAGGAATCCAGGAAGGAGCGGACCGACAGACGGCCGGTTGCACTTGCCTGTCGCGCGCACGCACAGGACTTTGTAAGTAGACATTCCATTGCAGCCCATCATCATCATCATCATCATGTCTGCTACATCCAATCCAATCCAGTCCCATGTTGACAAGACTGCTTCATCATCATCACATGACCAGCCGTTCATGCCGAGTGGTTGTGTTTGATGCTGCATGCAGGGGATTGAAAACGCCATGTTTTCAGCATTCACAACACAGCTGCATCTATTTGTCAATTCTCGATGAGAGGCTGAATTCTCCCCCACCCCTTTTCAATTTCCTCTTTCCGTCTCTTTTCTATGCCCTCCCCTTCCTTTTGAGTTTCTCGGCACTGCAATGAGACGGACAGGCCAGACTAGACAAGTACCAGGGCTCATGATACAAAACGTGCAGGCTAATTCGAGCAGTGCAGGGAAAGTCGGATATGACGCCTTGACTACCTAGGTGGGCTATTCGGCAAAACGCCTCGCCTATTGCTATACTCGGGTACTCACAGGCCCTCGACCGTCTCGTCTACCGTGTTGTGGCTTTTTACTGCAATGAGTCCGTCGGCAGAGACGCTTGAGACCAAGTATTTACAACTACTGGATTTTGTCTCTGATCCGTCATGTAGTGAGTTATAAGTAAAAAATAAAATGGATCGCGGCATATGGTAAACTCATCACAGAGACTTTCCCGGGACGTATTTGCAAAAATATGACCCTCTGAAAGGCCCCGAGTACTACACGCTATCCTGAAATTTGAGCCACCATCCCATTGAATCCGAAAACATCATGACAAAAACAGCCGCTTGCGCAGACAAAGTCCGTGATTTGGCTGTACTCTTTGAAAGTTCTGGAGTGAGAAAACTCCTTTACAAGTCAGCCACCTGAATCTGCCATGTACTACTGACATGTACAAACCTACGAAAAGCCATAACGCCATCTCACCTGTCAAGAATACCAACGCATCAGGAGTCGCAACACCCCATTTGCCATTCCCACGCCGGCTACAGTACATGTATTCACATTTCTGTACATGTCGTCCGACGAAAACGACTGAGCGTCGCTAACATTCTCCACGCTTTCTCTGTGGGCTTCGCAACCGGTGTAAAGGCAGCGACGCAGGATAGCGCATTGTAGCGGCCCGCTGCTGAGCGCGAAACCGCGCCGCATACTGGCTTTTATGCGACAGATGACGCGAGTACAGTTGTTTTGTAAGACTCGTGTTCCATTCGTTGTTCAACGTGGTAAGATGCGACGATAAAGAGGTCTTGATTATTTCACAAAAGTGAGGTAAACCGTCGTTGTCATTGTCGCCCTCCGCCTCGTCCTCGTCGTCGGTCTCCTGGTATGTATCTCGATCTAGCGAAACTCTCCCGCTTGTTTGCGAATCTTCGCCATCCTGGGGAGCGGTAACGTAAGCACGCTCGATATCCGCCAGGGGTGAACGGCGGTTGGACTGGCGGCCATGAAACACAAGACGGAGCTCGCTACTTTCCCTTCGAGACGTAACAAATTCTTTTGCTTTTTCTAGCTCATCAGCGGAAAGGTCGTTCCCGTGCTGACCGTCTTCTGCTGCCTGTCTAAGGGACAAGTGCTTGGCCATGTCTGGAGTGGTAGCAAACGAATGTATTGACACTCTTTTTTTATGCTCTCTCTAGTCCGGGGATTCTCTTTCGAACTGAGGTCTACCACATCAGTATACACAGGATTTGAAATGATGTCTACTCTTCGCGTTGCCCAGAGCATATAATGTTTTGTTGACACTCTGAGATCTGACGCACTACTCACCATATCTCAGTAAGCGGAGTTGTTTTGTTTTGCGTTACAAGCATCACGACCGTTAGAAGCGTCACAAGTCGCATGCGATCATGCCGCTACTTTTCTTACCCGTGTCTCAGACTATTTATACTCACGAGGATGGGCGGCTTATGTTGCCTTTCTCTTGCCCCTTTCTCTGCCCCCCCCCCCCCCTTTTCTTAACGGCAAGGCGTCAATCAACACCTCCATTTCCCTGCGCCTTGTGGTCTCAAAATATCTCCGGTCATGCATACGCATTTATGCATGTATTCATTGCATGAAGACAACGCAGACAAAGAGGCGGAATTGGGCTTCTTCATTCTTTTTTTCTTATTCTTATTCTTGTTTTTCAAAAACAAAAGACTTGGGCCCCCGCCTTCAGGAAAAAATAATTCGTCTAATTTGCCCCCAACCCAGTTCATCAATCATCCTACGTCCGGGACAAGTATACGTCAAAGCCTCGTCATGCCAGCCTCCTTGTCCAACCACCAATCTCGAGCTTCGGGATCGGAGGCTACTCCTCTCCAGGTCACGGAGCTCCGTTCCGTGTAAGGCATGTCCAGCGCGGGGACGTACACGCGTGACAACGACATCTAAAAATGGAGAATGTATCCGCCTACCTTATTGTTTTGTATGGAGGTACCTTTTTTCTTTCTTCTTTTAGCTTGCTACATTGTTTATATGAAAGCGCTATCTAAATAGTCCATTCAAACAGAGGCCTTCTTGCGTTCTCCAAAGCTTAGACTAGACGCGACCGTGTAATGCCGCATGTGTTGTTGTGTACAGGGGGCAATATACTTGGCGGAAAAGGTAAACATGTATCAAGAAAGACGTAGCTTCACATGGAAAATTAGCCAAGTCGAGTATCTGATGCCGCTGCTGTGTGCTCAGTAATCCGTTTCTCCACGATGACGTACTCGCTGCACGATGTGATAGGATTCTACTCCGTGGGATTTGGTCCGCCCGTTGGGTTATGCAAAGAACGGGCCAATTCTTCTTTTATCTTCTTTTCTTTTTCTTTCTTTTGCTTTCCGGAGAGGAAGGGTTTCATATTGTGTTCTGGCACGGAGTATGTGCGCGTACATTGAAAAGGAAAAAAAACAGAAACCCGTTTGCAATTCATACAATGATAAAACGAAAAGTATTTTGGGCCCTCACGTGGAGAGAAACGTCGAGACTTGAAAAAAAAAAGAACTGATTGCGAAAATAGTGTAGTTTTTTTGCAACGCCTTAAAACAGTGTATGAGAATGAAGGTTGCGCTGCATTACGGTTATGATATCCCCGGTTGACGAAGGGGGGCCACGACGGAAGAGGCTTCATAAGATAGTTTCTTCCCTTTCCCTGGGTTTTTTTCTTTTTTTCTTTTTATTTATTGATTGACTTCATATCTGCCCATTCTGGTTTATACATTTCGCCATCCCGACGTAGTGACAAAGAAACACTTTCCGAGGGCCCGGAATGATGGCAGCACCGAGGGGAATTAAAACGAAGTCTCGCGCAGGTATCCCCGTGGGAAAAAAAAAACTCCCCAAGAAAACGAAAGGAAAACAGTGAGAAGAAAAAGAAAAGAAGTACAGTGAGTACAGGTGCCTCCGAAGATTCTGCCACGGAATTTTGGTGTAGAAAGGGTTCGGAATTACTCGAGACCCACCGTAATACATACCGAAAGAAAGGAGAATAAAGGAGAAAAGAAAATAGAATAAAATACAATAAAAGAAGCAAGGCGTAGCGTACGCTCATCTGGCCCTTGACGCAAATAGCCCCCAAGCTCGGCCTTGTTCGGTGTGCCGCTCCATGCGTTTCATGACCAAGGTCAGCTCCGAGCTGGACGGCAACACAACACAACGTAGGTCTTGGAGAGAAATTCCCCATACCCGAAGGGGTTAGTTGCCCCGAATGTCCCGAATGTGACCAAAAACGCCTGGCAGTTGATGAAATGGCAGTTTTTGGTTCCCGTGTCTGTGACGTACACCGGGCGAGTGGCTTGCAGCGTCGTTCCAAAGTCCCCAAGAACATGACTCCGTTTCATGTATCAATTTCAAGTGACAACTGGAACATACGAAAGAATACAACCTGTAGCTTCATCCCACGTTTCGCCCCCAAATCCAAAACCCAAGCCGTTGTTCAAAAATGTCACATTTGGGAGGCATTCCCTTCAGCACACGCTCTACACACGCACTTGTCCCTGGCCAGTAGACTACCCGCCGCTTTTTTCCTTTTTTCCTTTTTTTTTTTTTTTTAAGCAACATGTTCGGGCAGATCGTGTGCTGACCGGACCGCTTACGTCTTTCTATGTGGTATACAATACGCATAAGCGGGATAGAACCTGCCCTGGGTCCAAGTACGGCGCGCTCCGGAGCAAAGAAACACAAAACCCGGGGGCCTTTCTGTTCATACTGGGCGATCAAACAAGAAGAAAACACGTTACGTTCGAGAAACGACGGTCAAAGAGGGAA
>SRPW01000595.1:0-18666 GCA_018360225.1 Claviceps pusilla | reverse complement strand
TTTTTTTTTTTATAATATTTAAATAATATAGTTATAAAAAATAAGCTAAAAAAAGGTAAAAAAAGTAACTTTTAATTAATAAAAAATAAGCCTAGCTTTTATAGCTTAAAGCTAAAGAATTTTAAAAATAGCCTAACTTTAAATAATAAAGATATTAATACTTTATTAATAATAAGTAGTAATGCTATATTAATAAGTAGTAGTATAATAATAGTAAAAAAAGGTATAATAATAATAAAGAAAGAGGTAATAATAGTAGTAAGGGGTATAGTAAAAGATATAGTAATAGTAAAAGGTATAGTAAAAAATATAATAATAATAAGTAGTAGTAATAAAGGCTATTAAAACCTTTTTAATAAAGGGCTAAGTAATAGTAATAAGCTTAAAAATAAAGAAAGAGGTAGTATAGGTATATATACTTACTCCTTTAAATATAGTAATAAATAAAATAATAAGGTAAACTAATATAACTAAAGTTAGGTAAATAAGTTATAATATATAGGTATTAATTACTTAATATAGTACTATACTTTAAATAACTAAGTATTAATATAGTTAATATTAATTTTTAATAAGTAAAGGGTAGTAAAATTAATAATAATAATAAATAAGGAATATATAGGTATTTTTTTAGTAATAAATTAAAATTATTTTAATTATTTAAAGAAAAATATAAGTAAAAAGCTAGTAATAATAGTAAGTATAATATATTTTTTTATAGTATATAAAGTAGTAGTAAAATAATTATATAAAGCCTTAAAAGGCTTATTTAAAATAACTTTTTTTTCTTTATTATTAAAAGTATTATAAATAAAGATATAAAGTATCTTTATAGCCTTATTATAGTAAATAGCTATTATTATTTTATAAATAAAGTAATAAAAAATAGGGCTTTAAGTAAATAAAATAGTATTTTAAATATAAATTACTTTTTTTTTATAATATTTTTTATAAAAGTATTAAAGGCTTAAGGTATATAAAAATAAGCTATTATTTACTATATATATAAGGTAAAATAAGTATTAAATATTTAACTAATTAAAATTAATAAAGGTAAATAACTTATTCTTTAAGTTACCTTTTACCTTATAATAACTTAAAATATAATAATTATTTAAAGGTAAAGAAAAAGAAAAAAAAATATTAATAATAATAAATATAATTTTATTATACTTAGCTTTAATATAGTTAAAAAGGTAAAGATAAAGAAGCTTATTATTTAAATTTAATAAGTAATAGTAATAAATTAATAATAAAGTTTTAATAAATAAATATAAAAAGGTTATAAATAATAATAAAAAGTAAATAAAAAATAATTAGTATTTAAATAAAAGACTTAAGGTATATAATATTTTAATAAAAAGAATATTAATAAAATTATATTTATAAATATAAAGAGCTAAATAAAAGATTTATAATTAATACTAAAAATATAATTAACTAGCTAATTTAAAATTTTAAATTTTTATTTTTAGGAATTATTTATTAATATTAAGTATTAAAATTATAACTAGCTAAAATAAGTATTAGTATTTAGTAAGTTATATTATTAGTTTTTTTAGTAATTATTATTATATTCTATATACTTACTAACTATTTAATAATTAAAAAGTAATAAAGTAAAGAGCTATATAATAAATTTAAGCTATAAGCTTAAATTCTTAGTAAAGTAAGAGAGAAATATATAAGGTAACCTATTATACCTATAGAGCAAACCCTATATATATACATTATATATAGAATGGATATATAGTAGAGGGAGATAGCAGTCTTTCCTTCCTCCTTATAGATAATAATAACTTTATTAACACTAGATTGCAGAAGCCATCTAGGCTAGTCCATAACACTAAAGGTTATATATATATAGGCTTATAGCTATAAAGTTTATATAAATCCTTACTTTTTAACTTTTTTTACTTATTTTAATAGCTATATAGTTAAGCTAATAGCTATTAAATAAGTTTAGTCTTTAAGTTAAATTTATAAAGTAACTAATAAAGATATAAAGAAATAAATTAAAGAATAAAATTAAGCTAATTAATAATTACTTAGTTAGGTAAAATAGCTAGTTATAATATATATTTTTATTATTTTTTTTAATAAAAAAGAATTTATAAAAAGCCTTAAAACTAAATTCTTTATTACTTAATTCTAAGCTTTTTTTTTATATAAATATTTAAAAATTAGTTTTTTAGTATTATATATTTATTTTTATTAAGTTAATTAATTATAAGTATATTAATAGTTAATTTATATAGCTATAAGTTTATTTTTTTATTTTTTTATATAAATAACTTTTATAAAAAATAATAAGTAGCTTATAAAGCTTAGTTAATAATTAGGATTTACTAATAAAGTTAGTAAGTATTGTGATGGGGGGAAAAAGAACACACACTACACACCTAAAAGTACAGGGCATGTATATAACTAAAGCTATCCCCGTTGTATTCTAGATTTCTTATATATATAGATTTAGCTCTAGGTTATTAAGGCTACATAAAAAAGGAATAATTAAATAAGTAATAAAAAAAAGCTAATTTATTTTTTAAAGAGTTATAATTATTTTTAGCTTTTATTTTTTATAAATTAATTAACTAAAAATAAGACTATTAATAACTTAGGGTTCAAAGTAAAGTAAAGAAGTTAGAGATTTATAAAAATTCTATAACTTTATATTATAAAATTATACTTACTTTAAATTATATATTATAACTTATTTAATATTACTTAACTTATAGTTTTAAATAAAAAATATTAAAAATAAAAACTAGTTTTTATTAATAATTTAGCTAAGAATTTAAAGAAAAAGGAATTTTCCTTTAAGTATTTAATAAAAATAATTAATATTAAACTAAGTATATTAATACTTTTTATTATAATTAAATAGTATTATATATTTTAATTTATTTATTACTATATTAACAAAAATATAAAGGGTTTTTTTATTTTAAAGCTATATATAAAAAGGTTATTAAAAATATTATTTATAAATATTTATTAGTATAAAAAAAGCTTAAAGTAATTAGCTTACTATTTAAAAAAGTATATTTTTATAATAAGTTTAATTAAAATTTTTATTTTTTAATATTTTTTTTAAAATTTCTTTAAAATAAATATTAAAAAAGCTTTATAAAGTATAAGTAAAAAATATAAAATAAATATAATTATATTTATATAAGCTACTTTAAAAAGGCCTAAGTATTATAATAGCTTTAAATTAATATAAATAATTTAGCTATTAAAAAACTTATTTAAATCTCTTTATAAACCTTTTAAATTTAGCTTTATAGTGTGACGGGGGGAAAAAGAACACACGCCACCCTAACAAGCTAGGTTAAGGGCCGTTGGCAGCTAGTGGCGGCTGCAAGCTAGTGCAGCTATAAGGTTATTAGCTAGCTAGTAATTGTTAGAAGAAAGAAAAAGGAAGAAAAAGAAGAATAATAATCTTAGGTTATTAGAATAACAGTCTAGCACTGAAGCTAATAGTAGGGATCCTAGTAAGGTTATTAGAATAACAGTCTAGCACTGAAGCTAATAGTAAAGATCCTAGTTAGGTTATGAAAATAATAGTTTAGTACTAAAGCTAATAATAAAGAAATTTAGAATATTAAATAAAATATATTATAATTTAAGGCCTAATACTTAGCTTATAGCTACTAATAGCTATAAGCTAGCTATAAATAGTTAAACTTTTAAATATTTAAGTATAAATTATTTTTTTATTTAAGAATTTAGTAATTTATATTACTTATATACTAGGTAAAAGTTATATACCTATAGTTATTAATAGCTATTAATTATTATATATAACTATATATAGCTATTAAAAATATAGAGATAAAGAATATTCTCCTTAATATAATACTTTCCCCTTTAATTATATAACTATTAATATTATATAATTAAAAATAACTAATAAAAAGTAAGTAAAATAAATAAAAAGTAAGATAAAAAAAAAGAAAAGTTAGTAAAAAAAAATTTTATATAAATTTTTACTCCCTAATTTATGCTTATTAAACTATTTGCCTTTTAATTCCTTACTTATTAAACTAGCTGCCTCCCTAATTCCTTATAATTTATTAGTTAGAATTAGAATTATAGCTATAGGTAGCTGTAAGGAAGCTGCTTATTAGACTAGCTGCCTCCCTAATTCCTTATAATTTATCGGTTAGAATTAGGATTATAGCCATGGGCAGCTATAAGGAAGCTGCTTATTGGACTGGCTGCCTCCCCAATTCCTTATAATTTGTTGGTCGGAATTGGGATTGTAGCTGTGGGCAGCTGTAAGCTGCTTGTTAGACCGGCTGCCTCCCTGATTCCTTATAATTTATTAGTTAGAATTAGGATTATAGCCGTGGGCAGCTGCGAGGAAGCTGCTTGTCGGACCAGCTACCTCCCTAATTCCTTATAATTTGTTAGTTAGAATTAGGATTGTAGCTGTGGGCAGCTGTGGCCGGCTGCGCGCAGGTGTAAGCAATTAGAATTGTAAAGAAAAAGGGTAGAATTTGTCTTTTTTCCCTTAGATTAACAGGTGTAAAGCTACTTTGTAATTGGATTAATGGGTGTAAGGCTGCTTTATAATTAGATTAATAGGTGTAAAGCTGCTTGCAATTGGATTAATAACTATAAGCAGGAAGGGAAAAAGGGAAGAAAAGGAGTGAAAATTAGTCTTTTTTGCCTTTATAATTAGATTAATAGCTAGCAACTATAAGACTTAGCAGCTAGTGACTAGTAATTGTAAGACTAGATTAGCGATTAACGGCTATAGAGTTATTAACAGCTGTAGAGTTAGATTGTTAGCTAGTATTTACAAGACTAGCAGCTAGCGACTAGTAATTGCAAGACTAGATTAGTAATTAACGGCTGCAGAGTTATTAACAGCTATAGAGTTGGATTATTAGCTAGTATTTGCAAGACTAGCAGCTAGCGACTAGTGATTGCAAGACTAGATTGGTGATTGACGGCTGCAGAATTGTAGGTTGGATTGTCGGCTAGTATTTGCAAGACTAGATAGATGATTGACAGCTGCTAAGGTTGGCTGACAGCTGCTAGGTCGGCTTAGTAGCTAGGAATTGTTTTGGCGGGGAAGGTAAGGATTGTAAAAAGAGGAAGAAAGGAAGGAAAAAAAAAAGAAGAAGAAAGGGGGAATCTGCAGTGTTGGCGGGCCGTTGAGTTGGGTGCCGGTCCGTCCGTTAGCTGTGAATTTTGAGGGTTTTCTAGCTAGCTAAGAGAAAAGCTAGAAATTGTTAGATTAGATAAATCCTAGGTAAGGAAATATCCTTATAAATAACTACTAGCGGCTACGCTTTAGTAAGATAAATTGCAATTATAGCTGCTAGTAGCTATTAGTAGTTATAACTAAGCAGGGGTTTTAGCTAGTTAGTTATAATAAGGTCCGCTTTAAATTGTAGCCTCTAATTATATATTATATAAAGGCTATCTAATTTGCTCGGCCTAGGCAAAACCACTATTTATAATAGGGGAAAAAAGAATATATGCTACTCTAATAAGCTAGGTTAAGGGCTGTTGGCAGCTAGTAGCGGCTATAAGCTAGTGTAGCTATAAGGTTATTAGCTAGCTGGTAATTATTAAAAGGAAGAAAAAGGAAGAAAAAGAAAAATAATAATCTTAGGTTATTAGAATAATAGTCTAGCACTAAAGCTAATAGTAGGGATCCTAGTTAGGTTATTAGAATAACAGTTTAGCACTAAAGCTAATAGTAGAGATCCTAGTTAGGTTATTAGAATAATGGTTTAGCACTAAAGCTAATAATAGAAAAATCTAGAATATTAAATAAAATATATTATAATTTAAGGCCTAATACCTAGCTTATAGCTATTAATAGCTATAAGCTAGCTATAAGTAGTTAAACTTTTAAAGGTTTAAGTGTAGGTTGTCTTTTTATCTAAGAATTTAGCAATTTATATTGCTTATATACTAGGTGGAAGTCACGTGCCCGCAGTTACTAACAGCTGTTAACTATTGTGCGCGGCTGCGCGCAGCTGTCAGAAATACAGGGACGGGGGACATTCCCCCTGACACAATAGATAGTAAAAAAAGTATTATAAAAGTATAAGTATTTCTTATAGTAATTAAAAATAAAAGTAGTTTAATAATTCATAAAATAAATAAATCCTTTAACTAAATACTTACTATACTAAGCTTAATAAAATAAGTATATATTTAATTAGCTACTATACTATATATTAATAAAGTTATTATTTAAAAGTTTATAATATATTTTAAAAGCTTTATTTTTATATTTCTTAATTATAATATTTTTATTATTAATATAGAATTTCAAAAAAAGAATAATAATATATTTTTTAAGGCTTTATTTAATAATTCTTTCTATAATAATAAAAGTAAACTAATTAAGCTAATTATATTTATAGCTAATAAATAAAGTATAAAAAAGCCTATAAATATTATTTAAGTAACTATTTTAAGTTAATTTAATTATTATTAATTAGCCTAATTTTTATAAAGTAATTTAAATTAAATTAATAAAAATTAAAGTATATAGTAAAAGCTACTTAATAAAACCTTAGCTAAAAAATTATAAGCTAGGTAAAGAATATTTAATTAAGTAATATATTAATAAGTAAGGCCTTTATAGTAGTATAAAAAGCACTAAATATACTATAAAAATTAGCTAAAGTAGTAAAGGTAAGTAAGCTTTATAGTAAGAAATAGTTTACTTTATTAAATATAATATAATAAATATTTTAAAGAACTCTATACTACTAAAGAATATAGTTATTTATTTTACTATTTAATTAAATAGTTAAAATATAAAAAAGCTAAAAAAATAAATTTATAATTTTTTTTTATAAAAAAGTAAAATTTATAAGCTTAAAAGTAAAAGAAAATATAGTAAAATATTAAAAAATAAAATAAGATAGGTAAAAGTAATAATAATAATACAAGAGAGAGTATATTAATGGCTTATATAAAAAAAAGCTTAAAAGTTAAGGTTATAAAGAAAAAAAAAAGAAAAAAAAGTAAAGTAAAGTAATAGTATATATTTATATATTTATTATAATAATATACTTTATTAATATTTTTTAAGTAAGCTAGCTACTAATTAAATTATTTAATTAGTTACTAGCTATTAGCTTATAAGTAATAATTTATAATACTAGCTTTATATATAAAATTCTTTCTTTCTTTAAATATAGCTTTTTTTTTATTTTTTTTTATTTGTTTTTTAATTTTTTTTATTAGTTTTATTAAAGTATTAATTATAATTATTTTAATTACCTTTACTTTTAGCTTTTTAATTTTATTAATATTATTAATTAAAAGCTTAAAGAGTAATTCTTATCTTTCTTTAATAATCTTACTTAATATAATAAAGGTAAAATCTTTAATATAACTATTAAAACTTATATAATATATAAACTATTTAATTTAATAATATAAAATAAAACTAATAAGTTAAAAGTGTATTATTTTTTTAAAATCTTTATACTTAATAGTATTACTATTAATAAAGATAGAGTTTTTATATATTTATTAATAAGCTTTTAAAATAAAAGCTTAAAAATTAATTAAAGTATTTTATAGATTTCTTTAAAGCTATAAACCCTTAAAAGAATCTTTTTAAAGATATTTTATATACTTATTTAAAGCTTTAAAAGCTTATTTATACTAAAAAGTAATATAATAATATTCTTATTCTTATAAAGCTTATATATCTTAAGGGATATTTTATAATAGCTATTATATAATACTTTAAATAAAAGCTATTATTCCTTATATAAATATATAAGTAAATAAATATAATATTTTACTCTTTTTATATTAACATATATTTTAAAATAATTATAGCTTTTAGTAAATATATAAGTATACTTTATTATAAATATATTTCTTTTAAAAATATTTATAATAATACTTATAGTAATTATATTTAAAAGTTTAATAATTATAAATAAGTATATACTTAAAACTATTACTTAAAAACTAATACTTTTTATTTTTTTACCCTTTTTTTAAAAAAAAGGCTATATTTATTAATATAAAAAAGGAATATTTAAATATTAAATTACTTAATTTTAATAGCTTAAATAAAAATATAGTACTTATTATCTTTATTTATATACCTTTTTCTTACTTTATATTAAAGAATTAAATAAGCTAAAATTAAGTATATTTAAATATAATAAATTATTAAGGAAATAAAAAAGTAAAGGTAAAGAGAAATTAAAGTAAAGTAAAATAAGTAAACTATTTAATTAAATAATAAAATAATAAAAAAAAAGAAAAATAAAATAATAAAAACTTTTAAAAAAGCTTTTTTTATAATAATAATAAGTATAAAAAGAAGAAATTAAACCTTAAGTAAAAGAATCTTAAAATAACTAATTAAATAATTAATAATATATAATATAAATAATAAAACTAAAGAATTAAATAAAATAAAAAAAAGCTATAATACTTTCCTTTTTTTAAGTAATAAAGTAAGCTATACTTTATTACTAAAAAAAGTAAAAAAGTATAATAAAGTAAAGAAAAATAAATTAAAAAAAATAATAAAGAAATAAAAAGAATTTTTAATAAATTAATAATTAAAAAAAATAATATGCTTAATATTAAAGTTACTATTCTTTAGTAAATTTTACTATTTTAACTTTAATTTAATAGTAAAAATATTATTAAAGTAATATACTTACCTTTTTATTTAAAGAATCCGTATTTTTTAAAATATTGTTTTAAAAAAAAAGCTTATTAAAATAAAAAACTATTTAATTAAATATATTATAATTAGTATTTTATAAAAATAAGGCTATAAGTTTATTATTTAAGTTTACTAAAGTTATATTATAATTAGCTAGTTAATATAATTAATTATTAATAAAGAAGGTTTATTAAGTATTATTATTAAAAATAAACTTTTTAATATAATTATTATTAATTATTTTATTAAAAATAATTTTAATTAAAGTTTAAAGCTTATAAGCTTTTATAATTAATACTTAACTATAAATTTTAAAAAAGCTATTTTATTTTATTATTAATGTTTTAATTAAAAATATATTTATTATATAGTATATATTATATATTAAAATAAAATCCTTTAAAACTAATTAATTCAATTCTTTATAAATAAAAACTATTTGATTTTTATTAGTTTTAACTATAAATTATTTTTAAAACTAAAGTATTTTGTTTTTTATATAGCTATAATATTTATATTTTTTTTAATTAAAACTTTAAATTTTAGCTTTAAAAAGGTTTTATATTATAGTTATTTTATTATAATTAATAAGTTATTAAATTAAAAGAAAAAAAACTTTTTATAAATTTACCTACACTATAGTAGCGACGTAGAACTAACTCTAAACCTCTTAAAAAGTATAGAAAAAGAATTATGATATTTATTTTACTCTATCTTTAATAGTGTATTAATACTAAAGTATATATATAATAAATAAAATAATATTAATAAATATTAATAATAGAAGTTATAGTTTTATATAAAGCTATTACTACCTTTATATAAAATAAAAAAGCTTTATATTAATAATGCTTTAAGTTACTTTTATATTATAACTTATATATAAGTAAATACTAAACTACTTTATAATTAAATATAATAAAATAGCTAAGCTTATACTAACTATAGTATTAAAAAGTATATAGAATATTATTCTTTATATTAATAATATAGCTTTAATATATATTTAATATAGCTTTCTTATACTTTAAACCTTTATTAAATTATTAATAGTATTAACTTTATTATTATTTATTAAACTTATTATTATTTAAAACCTAAATAATATAGTTAATTAAATAATAAAAAAAGCTATTAATATTAATAATATTATAGCCTTAAGCTAAGTTAGTATTACTATTAAAAAAATTATTTAATTATTTATTTAGTAAACCTATATTATAATAATAATAATATTACTTTATATTTATTATAAAATTATTATTAAAAAAAGTATAATAGCTAAAGTAATATAGAATTATTTACTTAAAAAAACTATTATAGTAATAAACTAAGCTATAGGTATTAATATTACTATAATAATATACTACCTTTATAGTAGTAATATTATTATTATATTTTATAATATAGTAAAACCTTATACTAATAATATAGCTTAAATTAGCACTACCTTTAGGCTAAAAATAATACTAAACTAATATATATTTAGTATTATTATTAAAGGCTTCTTTATTTATTATATATAAAATTAGAAAAAGAATTATATTCTTTAAATTATAATTATAGCTAATAGTTAAGGCTTTATAAAAGTTATAATATGAAAGCTATATAATACTATAATTTAATCCCTTTTAATTATTATAATTAATAATATTAATATAGTAAATAAGCTATATTATACTAAAATTATTTATAAAGCTAAGATATTTAAAGCTAAGCTTTATAATAATACTATTTACCTTTATTAATACTTTAAATATTTTAAATTTAGCTATATTATTATATATTATATAATACCTTTATAGTATAATTATTATATATTTAGTTATTATAAAAAAAATAAGTAAACCTATTTAGTATTATTAAAAGTAATATAGAAATACTATATTAACTATTTAGAACCTTATTTTATATAGTTTTATTTATATAATATTATAAATAAATAATAAAACTATATATATATAGTATATTTAGTATAGCTCTTTACCTTTATTAAGCTTTTTATATTAAAAAAAAATAGCTAAATAAAGGTACTTAATTATAATTAAAAATAAAATATTAGTAATTTATTATTATAAAAAGCTTTACTATAAAAGTATATTAATAAACTATATACCTACCTTTTTAAATTAAAACTAAAGTTAATATAGAGATTGTAAGCTATTATAAAGGCATTTTTAAGTTAATAATTTATAGCTATTATAATACTAAATAAGCTAAGCCTAACCTAATATACTATATAAAGTATATAATTAAGGTTATATATTAAAACATATAAATAAAAACCTATTTAATATATATAGTGCTAGAAACCTAACTTAAAACTAATATAATAATAATATAAAAACTAAAAACTATAAATAATAAGCTACTTAATTTTAGCTTTAATTACTCTTAATTTATAGCTTAAAGTAGTTATATAATAATTTATATATACTATTAATATAGTTTTAAGTTATAATTAATATATATAAATATAAATTAATACTTAATAATATTAATAAGCTATTATATTTACTTTATATATTTTTTAATTTATAAACCTAACTAAATTATACCTTTTTTTAACTTTATAGTAATATTATTATTAAATTATAGTATTTTTATAAATAACTTTAATTAATATTACTTACTTTAGAATTATTATAATTAAACTTTAATAAAAAGTAATATATTTTTTATATTAATAATATAATAATAGCTTAGACTTATAATACTATAAAGTAAAGTAATTTAAAAAGCTTAAAATAAAAGAAATAATATTATTAATTATATATAAGCTATTTATAATATAAAAGTAAAATTCTTAAAGAAATTAAACTTTATAAAATTTAATTATATTTTATAGTTAATTTATATTAATATTAGCTTTAAACTAAATAATACTTATTTACTTTATTTTAAATAGCTATATATAAAAAATAACTTAATAAGAACTAAAGCTATAATATAGTTTTATTATAACTTTACTAAGCTACTACTTTATATATTAAAGAAAATTAATAACTATATAAAGTAAATAATAGCTAAACTTTAATTTATTATAAACTTAATAATTTTAAAAGAACTTTAAAGTAATTTTAAGCTAAACTTATAGTAAAACTATTATATAAAATAAACTACTAAAAATATTAAAAAAATATTATAATAATAATAAGTATTTTATATTAAAAAAAACTAATAACTTATTATTAATATAGTTTAAATATAAAACTAAGTTATTAGTAATAAATTATATAATACTTAGTACTTTATAGTTAAAGTAGTTATTACTTATTAAAAGAGTTTATAAAAATTAAAGTAATAAGTATAGCTTTAAAGTAAATTATTATTAAAATAATAATTAATCTCTAACTTTATTTATAATAAAGGTATTAATATTATAATTATTAAAATATACTAAAAAAAGCTATTATATTAATTAATTATTTTTTCTCTTTCCTTTAAGCTTAATTAAATAATATATTAAAGAATCTTAATAATTATTTTAATATTATAATATTTTTAATAAAGAATTATTTTAATATTAATAAAATTTATAATATTATTAAAAGCTTAACTAGCTAAAAAGTACTTAAATTTAATAAACTTTTAGCTAGCTACCTTAAAGTATATAATAAGCTAGTAATTAAAACCTTTATTTACTTACTAAATATATATTATTAAGTTAATTATTACTTAGCTTTATTTTAATAAATAAAAGTTATTATTTTTTATAAATTAAATAAAACCTTAGTAAAGTAATAAAAGATAAAGGCTTAGTATTTTATTTTATTTTTTAATATTATTAAAAAAGTAATAAAAATAATAATAATAAATTAGCTTACTTTTATAGCTAAGTTAAGTAAAGTATTACTTAATTTATAAATAAGTAATAAAGCTAATAAGTTAATAAAAATTATATTAAATATATTAGTAAAATTAGTATATATAATATAGTATTATAATAATATTATATTACTACTTCAACTAAATATATTAATAGCTTTTAATATTATTTATTATAAAAAGCTAACTTATATACTTTTTATAGCTAGTATTTTTATATAAATAGTAATATAAACTTATTTCTTTATTACTAAGTATATTACTAACCTTTTTTTTAATAATAAGTTTATTAGCCCTTTACTTACAATTATTAAAATATTATAAAAGTTATTTATTTTATTTATTTTTTTTTTATTTTATATTACTTTATTATATATTAAACTTTAAGTAATATACTTTATACTTATTATAAGCTTTTTTAATAATATAAATATTTTAATATATAAATATATAATAAAGAAAATATAAAATTACCTTAAAACTATATAAGTAATTTATTAAAATTAGTTTTAAAAATTAAGTTTTAAGTTTAACTTAAAAAAAAATAAACTTATATACTTTATTAAAAAATATACTATAGTTATAATATTAGTTTAACTTAATATTAATATAATATAATTAATTTAATTTATTTACTTTTTAAAAGTATAAGTTTATTATAAGCTTTATTAAAAACTATATTAAAGCTAAGTTAAGTTAAAGCTAATATAATAATAATTTATACTTATATTATTAATAATATTAACTTAAGAGTATTTATTATATAATATAAGGCTTTTATATATATAGGTTATTTAAAGTATTATTATTTATAGTATAGAATTATATTATATCTTTATTATTATTAGTAATAAGGTATAAGGTATAGTTAAAGTATTTATTTTAAAATAAACTAAATACTTATAAATTATAATTAATACTTTTAAAGCTATATTATAAACCTTAATTAAAACTAAAGTAATAATAGCTTTAATTAACCTTTACTTTAATTATTATTTATTATACTTTTATTATTATATAAAGTTAAATAAAATAGCTAAATAAATTTATAATATATATATTATAATAATAGCTTAACTTAAATATTAGTTAATATATTAAAAATATAGCTACTTATTATACTTAAATAACTAACTAAACTATAAATTATTTTTAAATTAACTTTATAATTACTTTTTTAAACTATTATTAATTAAAATATTTACTTTAAAATAAAAAAACTATTAATATTAAAAATAAATTATTATATAAATATATTAAACTTATATTAATTATATAATAATAAAACTTAACTTTAACTTTACCTTTATTATTAAAATAGCTTACTTTTATATAAGCTTTATTAAATATAAATTTATAATATTTATATAAATATATATAAAATAAATTAAGCTAAATATTTTTTTTTATTAATATATTTTTTAAGTAAATTTATTAATATATAGCTATTAAGCTAATAATAAAAACTATTATTATATTTTATTATTTTATAAGAATTTTAATTATTTTTACTTTATTAATATAAGTATATATTTAGTATATAATTAATATAAAGTTAGAAAGGTATTAAAGCTTAATAAACTAATTATTACCTTTATAAAGTAGCTTATATTAACTAAGTATATCCTTTAATTTTAACTTATTAAAAGCCTTTAAAATTAATAAATTAAATATACTAAAGATATAATATAATATAATACTTAATATAGTATAGGTATAGATATAGTAAAAAGCTATATAAATATTATAGTTAAAATAGATTATTATAATATATAACTTATATTTAATTAAAATAAATAAAATAATAGCTTAAAAGATAATAAAAATAGGTATAATATATTTATATTAGCCTTAAGCTTATATCTCTTTAGCTTTCTTTCTTTTTTTTTTCCCTTTTATTTTTATTATTTTTTATTTTTATTATTATATAATTTTATATTATTATTAAGCAAAGCTTATAAACCTTTTATAAAATTTTATTTAAAACTTTATTTTACTTTTTTAATATATTAATAATATAATAAACCTATAGTAATATTTTACTTTTAATTAAAGTTAAGGCTAAGATTATTATAATATTATTAATAGCCTATATTATTATAATAATAAATAAGCTTACTTACTTTATAAGTTAAATTACTTTTTTTTAAGTAATATTATATTTTATAATTTATTTATAAGTTAATACTATATTAATATTATATTAAAGCTATAGCTATATTACCCCTTACTTATATTAATAGCTTCTTTAAAAATATAAAGGTTTTATATATTTATAATTTAATTAATAGCTTTTTAGTATAATATAATATTTAAATTTAGCTATAGTATTAATTAGTTTTTACTTAAATACTAATATAATTAATAGGTATAATATTTATACTTAAATAAGTTTTTTTTACTTTTATATACTTAAAATATATATTATTAATATTTATATAAGTTAATAATAAAAATAGTATAAGTTTATATAAAGTACTTACCTTTAGTATTATAATATTATTTATTAATATTTTTAGCTTATATTAAGTAAGCTTTATAAAACTAAGCTTATAATTAGCTTAGCTATATATAAATTAGTAGTAATAATAAGTTAAAAAAAAATTAATATTTACTTTAAGCTTAAAAATTAACTTATTTAAAAAAATAAAAGGTATTTTTAATAATACTATAGTTAATTAAGGATAGTAATAAGGTAATATTACTATAAAAATAAAGTTAAGGGTATATTTATAATAAAAATAATAAATAAAAAAAAAAATTAAAAATAAAAAAAAAATAATTATAATATTTTTTTTTTTTTTATATAATTAATAATTAGCTAATAGTTAGTTTATTAATAATTAGCTATTAGCTAATATAGCTAATATTATAAAAATATAAAAGCTAAAAAAAGGTTTTAAATAAAGGAATAGTAACCTAAAGAAATTAGCTAAGAATTAATATAAAAAATAATTTAAATATATAAAGTAATTTATTATAATATATAAACTACTCTTAATAATAATTTATAGTATTATTATACCTTTACTAATTTTATTTAACTTTAGTTTTATACTATATACTCTTTTATAATACTAGTTAAGCTTTAGCTAGTAGTATACCTATTAATATAGGTAAAACTAGTATAAAGTAATTATAGCTCTACTATAGCACTTTAAAATAGCTATATATAGGTTTTCCTCCCTAGTTTAGGGTTTTTCCTATATAGATTTAGTAGTAAAGGTACTAGATATTAGGCTTAGCCTAACTAGGGTAATAATAATAATAATTAAATTAAAAACTTTACTTTAAAAAGTAATAAAAGTTTTTATTTATAAATAAAATAAAAAGCTAATTAATTATATAAAACTTTAATTATAATCTAATTAATAAAATAAGTTTATTTAAAATACTTTAGCTATTTATTATTTTAATTATTTAATTTAATAAATATAAAAGTAAAAACTAATACTTTATTTTTATAAAGCTATTTACTTTATAGTTATAGCTAAAGGTTTATATACTTTATATATTAAATTATATTAAAGTATTATTAAACCTTTTTTTTATTTTTAAACCTTTATTATAAATAATAAATAATATAAATTTAAATTTATTAATTAAGTTATTTAAAAAGTAATAAATAGCTTTTATTATAATAATATAAACTAGCTTAGCTTTAATTTATTTTATAAAGTTATATTAAGCTTTTAAAAAGTATTTATACTTATAATTAAATAATAAGTATTATATATTAATATATATTTTATTTATAAGGTTATTTAAAGTAATAAGTATTATAAGCTTATAATAATACTAAGGTATAAATATTTAGTAAACTTTATAATATTATAATATTTTTTATATAATATTTTATATTTCTTTTTAATAATACTTTTATTATATTATTTAATAAATAACTTTTACTTTTTTATAAATTATTAAAAAATAAATATTTTTAATAATAAATTATTACTTATTAAAGTTATTAATAATAAGTATTAAGCTTTTTAAAAGGCTTATAAGTTTTTTATAAAGCTTAATATTATTAATTTAAAAATATAATTTTTTTTTAATATTTAAAACTTTTTTATTAATAATTAAATAATTTATTTAAAGTTATATAGTAAAAAATAATTTATTATAATTTAAAAGTATAATAAGTAATATTTACCTTTTTAAGTTAAGTAATATAAAACTATAAATGAATAAATTATTTAATATTCTTTTTAATAACTTTATTAAAGTTATTAAAAAGCTTAAGGTTTTTTAAAATAATTTATTAATAACTAAATATTATTTTTTAAAAATATATTAAACCTTAAAATTAAATAAAAAAATATAGCTAAATTAATAAGTAATAATAATATTAAAAATATTATGAATAATATTTTAAATTTAATACTTTAAAACTATAAAATTAATTTTTAAAATAAAAAGTATATTAAAAAAATAAATTTAAAGCTTATAAAAAATATAAAGTAAAGCTTAATATTTTTATTTAATTATATTATATTTAACTTTAGTACTATTTTATATATTACTTTTAAACTATATAAAATATTACTTATTATTAGCTTTTTATAATAATATAGTACTTTTATTAGTATTATTAATATTTACTATAAATATAATATTATTATAACCCTTTAATATATTAATTAATTATAAAATTGAAGTAATTATATTAATATTAATAACTTTTTTTATTACTTTTCTATATTTTAAATATTATTTTTAAGTAATATTTTTATATAAAAAATATATTAAAAATAATATAATTATAATAAAGTAAAGTATTTAAAAATAATAAAAAATAATAAAATTATAAAAAAAGTAAATATTTTTTATATTTTAATAAATAATTTATTTTTAAACTTAATAATCTTTTCTTTAATATATTTATATTTATATATATTATAAATATAGCTAATAATTATAGCTATAAATTAATAAAATTTACTTTTAATAATTAATATAATATAGTTAAGAAGCTTTAAGTTTAAAAGTATATTTTTAAATTAATTAAATATTTTATAATATATTTTTAAACTTTAAGTAAAACTTTAGTATTATTATATATAATAATAAGCCTTTTTATTATAATATTATTAAAAAAAAGTATATATACTTAAGGTATTAAGTTAAAAAAAATATACTTTATAATTTTAATAAATTATATAATTAAATTTATAGCTTTTTAAAATAAGTAATATAACTTTAAAAGCTTAATTAAAGTTATAATTATAATAAAGTTTTAACTTATTATAGCTAATTTTATTTAGTTATATTTAAAGAGAAAATTAATAAAATAAAAGTATTTTATATATTAAAAATTCTTTATTAAATACTTTAATACTTTATAAAATACTTATATTTTTAATTATAATATTATTATACTTTATTATAAATAAATTTAACTTAATTTCTTTATTTTTCTTTATAATAAAAAAATAAAGATTTTAATAAAAACTATATAATTTTTTTAATAAACTATAATTTAACTTTTTCTTTAATAATATAATTAAATTTAACTAAAAAATAAGAAAAATAAAACTAAATAAAGCTTATTAAGCTAAATACTTTATAACTTTAATAACTTAAAGTAATATAATAAAAAGGTTAACCTTATTAATATATAATAAATTCTAGCTTAAAGTAGCTCTTTTATTAATAAAAAATTTCTTTAAAAATATTAAGTTTTTAAAAAATAAAATATTTTTTTATTATAATAATTATTTAATTAAGTTTTTTTTAAGTTAAATAAAACCCTTATAAGTATTTTAAAAACTACTTTATAATAAATTTCTTATATTTTTTATTAATATTAAGGCACTCTTTAATTATATTTTATTTTTTTATTTTTTATTTTAAATTCTCTTTAAAAATAAATTTATTTAAAAAAATATTATTAAAAAGGTATACCTTTTAATTAATATATTTATATATAGTGTTTATTTTTAAATTAAATATTTATATTTATTAAAATAATTAAATTTCCTTAATAATAGTATTTAATTAAGCTTTTTAGCTTTTAAAAGCTTATTTAAAAATAAATATTAAAACTTTATTCTTTTTTTTTTATAATTAATATTAAAATTTTTTTTATTTTAATTTTAACTTTTTTTTAATTATTTAATTAAAAGCTTTTTTTTTTTTAAAATATATTATAA
>SRPW01000594.1:0-18667 GCA_018360225.1 Claviceps pusilla | reverse complement strand
TAATAACCTTAAGCTTCTTACTTTACCCTTTTTAGTAAAGTTTAATATAATTTTTATTAAATTTATATAAAATATACCTATTAAAGATAAGGGGTTTAGTTAGTAGTAAGATTTATTTAGGTTTCACTCTATATTTCCTGCCTTCTTTAATTCTAATTTCTTTATCTCTAAAAACTTTATATTACTAAGACTAAGGGTATTATTTATTTATATACTAATTATACTAAAGTATTTAATTATATTAAATACTATTAAGAAATATAGGTTATATATAGAAGTAATTATTATTAGCTTCTTATAGTAATAGTAGAAATAGATTACTTACTAATATATACTAGCTTTAGCAATACTATAAAGGGGCTTTATAACTTTTATTATAGTATTCTTTAGGTATAAATATGTAATTTATATTAGTAATTTAGTAATAATTAAGCGATTTAGCATTATTTCTAATTAAATATATGCTTATATAATATTCTATAACTATAAAAAGATATAATCTTTTGCTAAGAAAGGTACTAATATAATAATAAGCCTTTAGCTTACTTATGAAATTATTAGGGATTGTGTTAGAATCTATGCCTTTTCTACATTACTATAGCCTTATATTACTAGCCTTAATTTCTTATATAGCTTATCTATATCTTTCCCTTTAATTTCCCTTACTATTTAAGAGTAAAAAAGGCGTTAATTACTATACTCTTCTTTATTAAATATAATAAATTTAAAGATATCTCTTATTAATAAAGCATTAATTTCTTTTTAATTAAATACTTTAAATAGTTATTCCTTAGTAGTAATCTTTCCCTACCTATATAAATTAACTATTAGCTTTTAATTACCTTTCTTTTTTTAGTAAGAAAACTTATAGTACTAAGTTTCTTATTATTTTAATTAGAATCTTTAGTATAGTTTAGGATAAGTAGGTGCTTTCTAGGTTTTCTATATCTTTATTATAGTAATTCTTATAGTAATTAACCCTTATTTACATTAGTATTCTCTATATTATTTTCCTTATCTTTATTATTAATTTTTTCTATATTTATAGGCTCTTTTAAGTTATAGTAGTATAGCTTTACTACTATTAAGTAGAATTTTATAGGTTTATAGGGTAATTCTATAGTATAGGTTTAATAATTAAATAATAGCAATTTATAAGGACTATACTAACCTCCTTTCTTATGCTAAATATAGACATTTAATTATAATAGCAGTAAGTGTAATAGAAAGGTATTTAAACTATTTTATATATTAAGGGTATAAGAGACTTACCTTTATATAAGGCAATACTAAGCTTTATTAGTAGCTTTCTACAGTAAAGCAGCTCTTTATACTACTAAAAAACTTAGGGGGGAATTATATAATATCTATAGATATGCCTTAAATATAAGTAAAGTTAGTATAAGGCTATTAAGTCTAGTAAAGTTATTAATAGCTTTAATAGCTATTTATAGTCTTTAGAAAGGGCTAAGGAGGTCTCCTACCTTATTCTTAATAATATTATATACTCTTTAAAGGGGGGTATAATATCTCTTAACCTTTTTAATGCTATAGTATACCTTAATAGAAACCTTTTTTATATTAATAGCTATTTAGTATATAATATACTAGAATTCTATAGAAGTAAAGTTCTTTTTAGTATTATAAATAATATTATTTAGGGGACTTAAATAAGTATTAATCTAGCACTTCTTTAATATATTCTATATATTTTAGGCCTTTTACTTCTAAGGCTTAAAAAAGCATATAGCTTAGAATATAGTTACTATATTAATAATATATAGCACTAGTTTATTATTAATTTAGAGGATATTAATAATAATTTTATAGTTAAAGTTTATATTATTTTTTAGTGTAAACTTAAATTATTTTAGGGCTTTACTATAAAGTTAGTATTAATAATATTTATAGGAAAGTCTCTTAATAATCCTATTAGTTACTAATTTACTAGCTCTTTATAGTAGCTTTATAAGTTTAGCAACTAAGGAATAGCTAAAAGATTAGTATAATTAATATATTTTAGCCTTTAAAAGGTAGAAAGTAGCAGCTTTATTAGCCTATAGAATCCACTAAGGGTATCTTTATTTCTATATAATTAAAACCTTCTTTATACCTTAAATTAGTATATTCTTAAAGTTATTAAGCTTTATATTTATTTAATCTATATTAGAAATATAAAATAAAAAGGGAGTAGCTATATTAAGAATATAGAATTTAATAGTTTTAAAGGTAGTAGAAATGCATAAGATTCCTAAAGAAATTACTAAACCTATATTAAAGTTAACTATATATTAGCTAGTAGGCTTAATCTTTAAATATAGTATAATTCTTTATAAAGCTATAGCTTATAGTGCTTTTACTATAGAAATCCCTATTACTTTTATATCTAGTATAATTTTATAGAAAATATTACTAGAATATTAGTTATTTAAGATAAAGTAATCTATTTTAGGGGTTCTCCTCTATATTATAGGGGTTATACTAGATAATTTATAAGCAGTTATATTATTCTTAAGTGTATATAAAAGGGATTAGGCTTAAGAAGAGGTTAGTTTCTTATAGAAACCTATTTAATTAAATAGTTTAAATAGATTTAGTAGTAAATGTATAAGAAATTGTGTAAATATTAACTTAAGGGTTGTGGTATTACTTATTAGTGTAGTAATATAGGTATTTAATGCCTTTTAAGCTAGGTGCTTGTCTTTCTTAGTGTTAGTTACCTTAGTTTTTCCCTTATATTTAAAGAGAAATGCATTAAAGCTATATTTAGAGGGAATTCCCTTATAGTTCTTACTCTTTTACTAGGAATCCTTAGCTTTTTACTATTTTTATTTTATATAGAATATTAACTAATATTTTACTTATTAATATATAAAATATTTGCATAGAAAGCGTGATTTTTATAGTAATTAGCTACTAGGGCGCTAATTAGATAGTTATTTATATTGCTAATTAGTAAACATTATTTTGTTATTATTTTCTGTTATATTTAGTGTAGAAGATAGCTATTATAATATTTTAATTAATTTATTAGCCTATAAGTATTTATAGAGGTCTTTAATAACTTCTTTATAGGTTAGAGTAAGGTTAAATATAGTAAGCTTATATTTAGGAACACTATTAATAGTAGTAATAAGCTATTGCTAGAGCTTTATATTTACTATAGAAGCATTAAAGATTCTATAATAGATACAGTAAAGTTATTTTAGTATTTAGTTAAGGCATTAGAGCTTAGTTTTCTTAGGGTTATTAATAATAACCTTTTAAAGGGAAATGCTATTTTATTTAATATAATAGAACTGCTAATTACTCTTAGTTTTAAAGTAATTCCTAATAGCATTAGTAAGGTTATAGATTATTAATCCTTTTTTAGTAAGTTTATTAAAATAATAAGTAAGAGTATTCTCTTTTAGTATAATTAGAAAAGCTCTTACCTATAATGTCTATAGAATATTGTTTTGTATGCATTAATCTTTAAAGATATTTATCTTTAAAACAATAAAGTTATATAGTTTCCTGCTATATTTCTTATTAATTATGTAGCTTTTATTAATATCTTTAAGAATATAATAGATTTAGTTAGGGGTTAGGTTTATTAGCAGTGTTAACCCCTTTAGTGGTTTTACCTAAGCTTTTTATATTAGTAAGTCTAGTGACTTAAATTCCTTATAAATCTGTTAATTAATTAATTAGGAATCATTAATAATGCTTCTTGCTTATAAAGGAATAGGAATTTATAGTTAGTATTGTGTAGATTAACTAGGGAACTAGCGGTTAATCTGCTCTTCTAATGCATTAATAAGAGCAGTAAGGGAAGTGGCATATTATGTGCCTTATATTAATAATATTAGTACACTATTAGTAAGAAGGAAATTTTGTAAGTTTTTTTATAATTATTATTATTACTCTAGTCAGGCTTATAAGCCCAATACTAGTACCACCGCTACTTAAACTATATAGGAAAAACCCTAGTATAGGGAGGAAAACCTATATATAACCTTTTTTTATATTCTACAGCAGAGCTATAGTAGCTCTGCACTAGTTCTAATTATAAAAAGTGGTACGCTGCTAGCTAAACTTAACTAGTATTATAGGAGAGTATATAGTATAAAATAGGAAACAGACTAGGTTAGTAGAGGTGTAGTAATAATATAGATTACCTATAGAGGTAGTTTATAAGTTATAATAAGTTACCTTAAGCGCTTAGCCTATTATCTATATAGCTCCCTAATATTTCTATACCTATACTACATTAGGTACTACTTTTTATTAAATCTTTAGTATCTTTAGCCTATTAATTTTAAAGACTTTTAGTAAGTTAGAATTAAAGAATATGCTCTATTAATATAAGCTACTTTATAAGTATAGTTACTAGCCTATTATATTCTAATGCCTCCCTAACTTTATATTAATTATATACTAAGTATATACTAGTATTAATAGGGTAAAGATAATTAAAATTCTTATAAGATAGTAAAATATAATAATAGTCCTTATTATTAGCTTAGTAGCTATATATAAGTAATTCTACCTTAAGAATATATTAGCTAAAAAGAAAGGCATTAAGTTTAATTTATTCTATATATATTTATATAAGTACTATAGATTTATACTTAGTAAAGCCTAAGTAAAGGTAAATAACTTTAGTAGTAAAGGTAAAGTTAGGGTTAAGCTTTATTACTATATAGCTAATATAAGTCTAGTGTACCTATATAGTAGTTCTTTTTTAGTATTAATAGTTCTTTTATTTTAAAATAAATGCTTTAGTTAGGGATAGTTTTAGTAAATAGTTATAAAGCTAGTTTAGGAATAGTATATAGTTTAGGTAGTTATTTTACTATAGTAAATAGCTATATTCTTAGTATACTAGTTTACATTAAAGTTAAGCCACTATTATAGTATATATACTATATATTTGCTTAGCTATCCTATTAGCCTTTATTTATTAATAAAAGTATAATAAATAGTAGTTAAGGTAAAGGTTAATTAAAGCTATAGCTGCTTTAGTTTTAACTAAAGTATATAGTATAGCCTTAAAGGCATTAGTTACTATTCTTAGGTATTTAGTTTATTTAAAAATAAATACCTTAGCTATACTCTATACTTTACTACTAATATTAATAGGGGTATAGTATAATTTTATACTATATATAATAATACCTTAAATAACCTATATATATAAAAGCTATATATTATATAGTAAGTATCTCTAAGTTAAAGCTACTAGTAATATAAGAGTAAGCTACTACTATAGTAGTTTTAACTTAACCTAGCTTTAGTATACTTTTTAATAAAGTTTATAATAAACCTATACCTTAAGAAAGTAAGTAAATTAAATTAGTTATATTATATTAGTGCTAAGCTAGACTAGTATTATAATAATAGTATACTATTTAGTAAAGTATATAAGTTTACTCTTTCCTAAGTTAAACTTAAGGCCTAATTCCTTAAACTACTCTTAGTAAATTAATTATATAGCCTTAAGGTAGTTCTATATCTCCTTTACTATTTATTTATATACTAATATATTTATATTATTAGAAAATTCTATAATAAGTATAGATTATATTACTTAAAGCTTTATATATAATAAAGTAATATAAAGTAAGAAAAGAATAGAAAAAATAAGTAACCTTTATAATACCCCTATAGTTATAAGTAAAGGGCTTATAGATTTATTATTAAAAAAAAGGCTAGCTATATATTTAGTAGTAAAGGAGTAGGTTTATGCTATAATTTATATAAAGATACTAATAGTAATAAGGGTATAAGATAACTACTTATAATAAATAATATTAAAGGCTACTAATATATTTAACTAAAGTAGTAATATAATACTACTATAGTACTATACTACCTATACTAATTCTACTAAAATGCTTAGTATAACTTCTATTAATCTATCTACCTTATTGCCTATTTATAGGTTAGGTAATGCCTTACCTAACTTAGCTATATAGGTAAGCTAGCTTACTATTACTACTTTTAATACCTTTTTAATAATACTAAAAAGTAAGATAGAGTACTAAGCTTTTACTCTTTATTATTTTACTAAGGTTTTGCCTAGTTTATAAAGAATAACTACTTTTACTTTCTAAAATAAAGCTAGGTAGTAACTAATATAGTAGTATATATTTAATAGGTATATAAGGGTTTTAGCTAAGGGCTTACTATATACTTTAAGGTAGCTAGCTAAAAGTTTATTAAGTTTAGGCGCCTTTTAACTTACTAGGCTTTTAATAATACTATAGATTTTATTAATATTAAAGTAATTTTTTATTAGAAATATTATAGTATTAAGGTAGTTATTAAGGTTTTTTAGTATATTATTTAGCTAGGCTTAGAAGGAAGGGAAGAAATAGTTAGCTAGTATAGCTACTTTCTTTTAGTATAATTTAGTAATAGTAATGTCTAGTCCCTTATTTTAAATAAAGGTTAGGATTTATTATTATTTTAATAGTAGTTTACTATAAAGCTATATCTAGTACTTAAGTTTTTATAGGCTTCCTTAGTATATAGTTACTGCCTTAATAGTAAAGTGCTAGGTACTATACTATTTACTATTAATAACTTAGTTTTATATCTAGGCTATATTAGTAATAAGTTATTAGTTCTCCTTAGTATAGAAGGTTTACTACTGCTTTAGTGCTTTTTTTGTATTTTAAGTAGCTTTTTTAGTATAGTAGTTTTATTATAAATTTAGCTTAAGGCTACCTTAGGGTTCCCTTAAAACTACTAAGTTTATAATAGCTTAAAGCTTAATTATTATCTATTTTATATAATTATTAACTTTTATTAATATATAAAGCAAAGGTTTAATAAGTTTATAGTAAAACTATATTACTACCTTAGCTATTATAAGATTATTTTCTATATATAGCTACTTAAAATAAAGTAAATAGTTACTACTTAGCTTTAAACTAGCGCTAATATAGATTAACTATAGTATATAGTTAAATTTAATAAGGTTTAGTTCTCCTAGGAATTTAACTTTTATATTATTAGTAACCTATATATAGTTAATAGTGCTATCCCTTTTACCCTATATTTTTTAAGTTATTTTACTCTATAGTATTATAAGTCCAAGCTATTACTACATTACTATTATAAGGAGTATATTGCTCCTTATTAAGGTTTAGCTATAATAATCTTAAAGTAAATAGTATTAATTAAAGTTACTAATAAAAATACTATAGTTTAAAGGTTAGGCTACTATAAAGTTAAAAAGAGGTAATATTTAATTAGGTTTATAGGTAAGGGAGTATATTAAATAGATATAGTATCCTACTAGTATTATTAAGTACTAATCCTTACCTATATATATTAACTATACCTTAGCTCTATACTAATAGTTTATATAAATTATAGTTTAGCTGCCCTAAATAATAAGTTAGAAGTAGCTAAGGCTAGGGTTAAGTAATTTACTATTTATAGTTTCTAGCTCTTATATTACTATTATATTAGCTTTAGGTTAGGTTTCTAGCACTAGATATATAAAGTAGGTTTTCTTTTATATATTTTAGTATATAATTTCTATTATATACTTTATATAGTATATTAAGTTAAGCTTAGCTTATTTAGTGCTGCAGTAGCTATAGGTTATTAGCTTAGGAAAGCCTTTATAGCAGTTTATAATTACTATATTAATTCTAGTCTTAATTTAGGGAGGTAGGTATATAGTCTGCCTACCTACTTTTATAGTAAAGCCTTCTATAATAGTAGGTTACTAGCGTTATATCTCTAGCTATAGCTAGGCATTTCTATCTAACTATTTTTTTCTAGTATAGAAGGTTTAGTAAAGGCTAGGGGCTATGCTAAATATATAGTATATATATAGTTCTATTATTTATTTATAATATTATATATATAGAACTATATAGGGTAAGGACCTAAGTAGTTAATATAGCATTCCTATATAGCTCCTAATAGCGCTAGGTAAGTTTACTTACCCCTCTTATACTAGCTAGATATATAGTAGCTATACTATAAGAGTACTATATAGTATATAGCTATATAGCTAAATTTAAAGCACTTAAAGTATTAATAGGGGTAAATAACATTATTATAAGGTTTAGCTTTAAATATTTTAGCTTTATAAATAATTCTAATATAGTATAGCCTATTTACTATATTAATACTATTAACTATAATAATTAAGGGGGATTAAGTTATAATACTATATAGTTTCTATACTATAACCTTTATAGGACCCTATTTATTAGCTATAATTATATTTAAGAGAATATAATTTTTTTCTTAGTTCTATATATAGCGTACTAAAAAGCCTTTAATAATAATACTAAATATATATTAGTTTAGTGTTGCTTTTAGCTTAAAAGCAGTGCTAATCTAGGCTATATTATTAGTATAGGGTTTTACTATATTATAAAATATAATTATAGTATTACTACTATAAAGGCAGTGCGCTACTACTGCTATATTAGTGCCTATAGCTTAATTAATAGCTACTATAGTTTCTTTAAGTAAGTAGTTCTATACTACTTTAGCTATAGTATTACCTTTAATAATAGTTTTATAGTGGATATAAGGTAATATTGCTACTATTATAGCCTAAATTTATTAAATTAGTATTTAGGTAGTATTTTTAATAGTAATATTAGCTTAGCTTAAAGCTATAGCATTCTTAGTACTAATAGCTTTCTTTATTATTTATTTAACTACTTCTTCTAGATTTTTAACTATAATAGGCTTATTAAGTAATCGTAAGGTTAATATTATTATTAGTGTTTTAAAGAGGGTCTAGGGTATAAGGAGTTTATATTAGGCTTATATTAAGGCTATATTATTAATATAAAGAATAATATTCTATATACTCTTTAGTATTATAGCTAATATAAGCTTAGTAATTTTATTATATTTAATTATAAGGTAGTTTAGTATTTACTTATATATAAGTAGTAATATAGGAGTAACTTAGGGCGCTATTAATATAAAGCTACCTTACCTTATAAAAGGGTAGTAGTAGCTTTATATAAGGCTATAATTTCTACTATTAATATCTATTAGCATTGCCTTATCCACTATACCTACGCTTTAGTATTAATATACTATTAAAGATAGGGTAAAACAGATATAGTAATTCTTTTTCTATACTTTTTAAGAGGTTTAGAGTTAGTTCCGCGTCGCTACTGCAGTGCGGGCGAAATCGCGAAAAGTAGGTTCCATCCATAAGTTTTTTTATAATGTTATTAGTATTTATTAGAAATCCTTAGTAGTCTAACCTTTAAAGTTTTTATAGAGAGTATTAAAGAGTTAGAGGTTCTTTTACTTTAAAATGTTATACTAGTAAAGGATAAAAGTAGCCTAATTGTTAATATACTGCTAATCCTTACGTTTTTTTAGTATATTATTCTAGTATACTTTCTATTCTAGGGTAAGAATATTTATATATTTATAGATAATCTTAGGAAGGGAGTTTAGTAATACTTACAATAAAGCAGTATTAGGGGCACTTTATATAAGATTCCTTAATAAATCTTAGAATTCCTTATTACTTCTATGTAAAGACATCCTTATAATTAGATGTTTAATATAGTTTTTAACTAGCTTTAGTTAAGATTTAATGTTTTAGTCTTGTAATCCCTATATAAGCTTTAGTATAATAAAGGGTTAGTTAGTAAGATAAATAAGGGTTTTCCTATAAATAATAGTGTAAATTAAAAGGAATTCTATATTTTAAAAGGTTAATACTAGCTAAACTAGTAAAGAAATCTATTTTTATTATAAGAAAGCTATGTTTTTAGAAGTCTAATACTAGCTAAACTAGTAAAAAAATCTATCTTTTTTTAGTATAAATTCTCCCTATAAGCGTAATAAAAGTTCTATCTCTTCTAAGTAAATCGTTATAAATTTATAGAATAATATATCCTAAGGATAAATATAACTTACTAATTAGTATTAGTATTCCTTAGAATACTAGTAATTCTCTAAGGAATACTAGGTAGATCTAAGACTTAGTAATATAATATAGGGTCTAGGAAGGTATTTGCAAAAAGGTCTAATTTCTATTATAATTAATGCTATTTAAAAGGGGCATTTTATAGCTAGCGTTAAGGCTATGAAAATGCCGTTGGATTCCGCAGTAAAAACTCTACATACGCAGACCAATTAGAAGAGTCGGATTCCGCGGCTAATGTGGCCGCGAATCCGGCTCTTCCCGGCTGTGCCACGTTGTCATAGAATGCAGCGATTCCAACAAAATATAAAGAAAGCTAAATAAGATATTTATAATTAGTATTTTAGGTATAATTAGCTAACTAATTTCGGATTTTAGAATTTCTATTTTAGGTTTATTTTTATTAACCTTAAGTATTAAATTATAACTGGCTAAAATAAATAATTTTACTTAAAGTATTATATTATAAATACTTAAGTTATTATTATTATATTCTATATACTTACTAACTATTTAATAGCTAAAGGGTAGTAGAGTAAAAGGCTATATAATAAATTTAAGCTAAAGGCTTAAATCCTTAGTAAAGTAAGAGAGAAGTATATAAGGCAACCTACTATACCTATAGGGCAAACCCTATATATATATATTATATATAGAATAGGTATATAGTAGAGGGAGATAGTAGTCTTTCCTTCCTCCTTATAAATAATAATACCTTCATTAACACTAAATTGCAGTCGCTATCTAGGCTAGTCCATAATAAGGTTACTAATTTTCTTTATTTTTCTCTTATTTTATATTACTTTTAAATATATTAAGCTTTAAGTAGTATAATTTATATTTATTATAGGCTTCTTTAATAATATAAATATATTTACTTATAGCTATATAGTAAAGGAGGTATAGGGTTGCCTTAAGGCAATATAAATAATTTACTAAGAATAGCTTTAAAAATTAGGTTTTAAGTTTAATTTAAGGAGAAGTAAACTTATATACTTGATTAAATAGTATACTATAGTTATTATATTAGTTTAGCTTAATACTAATATAGTATAATTAATTTAGTTTACTTACTTTATTAAAGTATAGATTTATTATAAGCTTTATTAAAAAGTATATTAAAGCTAAGTTAAGTTAAAATTAATATAATAATAACTTATATTTATATTATTAATAGTTTTAACCTAAGGATACTTATTATATAATATATAGCTTTTATATATATTAGTTATTTAAAGTATTATTATATATAATATAGGTTTATACTATACTTTTATTAAAATTAGTAATAAGGTATAAGGTATAGCTAAGGTATTTATTTTAAAATAACCTAAATACTTAAGAATAGTAATTAATGCCTTTAGCTATATTATATACCTTACTTAAAACTAAAGTAGCTATAGCTTTAATTAATCTCTATTTTAACTACTACTTACTATACTTTTATTAATAATTAAAAGCTAATAAAGTAATAAAGTATATTTATAATACTTATCTTATAATAATAGCTTAATTCAATATAAACTAATATACTAAAAATGTAGCTATTTACTATATTAAAATAATTATTTAAACTATATATTATTTTTAAACTAATTTTATAATTATATATTAAAATTATTATTATTTAAAGCACTTGCCTAAAAATAAAAAAACTATTAATATTAAATACAAGCTATTATATAGGTATATTAAACTTATATTAATTATATAATAATAGAACTTAACCTTAGCTTTACCTTTATTACTAAAGTTATTTACCTTACTTACGCTTTATAAAATATAAATTAGTAGTATTTATATAAATATATATAAAATAAATTAAGCTTAATGCTTTTTTCTTTAGTTAATATATTTTTAAAGTAGAATTACTAATATATTGCTATTAAGCTAATAATTAAAACTACTATTATATTTTATTATTTTATTAAAGTTTTAACTACCTTTATTTTTTTAATATAGGTATATATTTAGTATATAACTTGTATAAAGCTAAAGAGACTTTAAAGAATAATAAGCTAGTAACTATACTTAAAAAGTAGCTTATATTAACTAAATATATCCCTTAGTTTTAGCTTATAAGAAAACTATAGAACTAATAAGCTAAGAATATTAAGAATATAATATAAAGAAGTACTTAATATAATATAAGTATAAAAATAAATAGAAGCTGTTGGTATTCCTTAGGATACTAGTGATTCTCTAAGGAATACTAGGTGGATCTGAGACTTAGTGACACAACGTAGAGTCTAGGAAGGTATTTGCAAAAGGTCTAATTCTATCCTAATTAGTGCTATCTAAAAGGGGCATTTTATAGCTAGCGTTAAGGCCACGAAAATGCCGTCGGATTCTGCAGTAAGAACTCTATACACGCAGACTAATTAGAAGAGTCGGATTCCGCAGCTAATATAGCCGCAAATCTAGCTCTTCCTAGTGTGTTAGGGGGAAAGTCCCCCGTCCCTGTATTTCTGACAGCCGCACGCAGCCACGCAGCCGCGCAGCTGCGCACAAGATGACAGCTGTCAGTAACTGCGGTCACGTGACTTCCACCCAGTATATAAGCAATGCAAATTGCTAAATTTATAGATAGAAAAACAACCCGCACTTAAACCTTTAAAAAGTTCAACCACTTATGGCTAGCTTGCAGCCGTCAGCGGCTGTAAGCTAGGTGTTGGGCCTTGAATTATGATATATTTTGTTTGATATTCTGGATTTTTCTATTCGGTGCCGGACCGTAATTCCGATGACTTTGGATCCCTATTATTATCTTTGGTGCCGGACCGTTATTCCGATGACCTAACTAGGATCCCTATTATTATCTTCGGTGCCGGACCGTTATTCCAATGACTTTCAATTATTATTCTTCTTTTTCTTCTTCTTTTCTTCCTTTTTCTTCCTTCTAACAACTGCTGGCCAGCCGACAACCTTATAGCTGCACTAGCTTGCAGTCGCCCACAGCTGCCATCGGCCATAACCTAGCTCGTTGGGGGGGTGTTGTTCTTTTTCCCCCCGTCACACTAGCTATGCTATATTGTTATAGAATACAGCAATTCTAACACTTAGAATTCTCTCTTTTATAGAAAAAGAGAAATTGCTTATAAGTTATACAAAAATCTACCTAAAAACCATAGTTAATGATTTAATTAAATAATTAATAAAAATAAGAATCCTGCCTTATATCCCTAGTATTCCTTCTCTCTCCTATATACTTCCTTCTTCTTTTTTATATACTTTACCTATTCTTTTATATAAATTATAGCCTTATTCTTATTAATAAAGGTCTTAAGGGCTTAATTTAGTAATAATTTTATTATAGCATTAGCAATGTTATTATTACTATTAATTTACCTAATTTCCTTAATTTCCTACCTTTTATATAATTATTATAGTGCTATAATATTAATTATTAGTCTTTTTTTTTTATAGTGCTTAACCTTATAATACACTTATATAATAAAAGAGAATTTATATAGATAATTATTAGTATTAATAGAATTTATAGCTTTTATATAATAGTCTATAGTATTATACTAATTATATAGGCAATATCTATACCTTAAACTATTATATATAGCTTAAAGGTAAGAGCACTCTTTATAACTCTTTTACTTTTTATAAAGCTATATATTATAATATTGCCTTTTAATATAAAATTTAATCTAATTCCTACTTCTTTAGTACTAAGGATAATTATATATCCTAGTTATAAGCTAAAGTCTTTATTATTTATAAAGGAACTATTTATAAAGATATATAAAGCTATAGTAGTAAGATTAAGCGGAATATACCTTAATCTATAATTATAATGCTATATTTACTACTAAATCCTTTTATTTAAATAATTTACATTGGATTTATTAGGATTTTAGACTTATATAGTAATAAAAAGGTTAAATATAGCCTTTAGTTAATAAACTAATAATATATACACTCCTTATGCTCTTTATTTAATATATTATTACTTTATAGTTAGCTTATTAAATTTAATAATTTTAAGCTTCTTGCTTTAGCCTTTTTAATAAAGTTTAATATAATTTCTATTAAATTTATATAAGATATATCTATTAAAGATAAGGGGTTTAGTTAGCATTAAGATTTATTTAGGTTTTACTATAAATCCTGCCTTCTTTAATTCTAATTCCTTTATTTTTAAAAACTTTATATTACTAAGACTAAAGGTATTATTTATTTATATATTAATTACACTAAAGCATTTAATTACATTAAATGCTATTAAGAAACATAGGTTATATATAGAAGTAATTATTATTAGCTTTTTATAATAGTAGTAAAAATAAGTTACCTACTAATATATACTAGCTTTAGTAATACTATAAAGGGGCTTTATAACTTCTATTATAGTATTCTTTAGGTATAAATATATAATTTATATTAGCAATTTAGTAATAATTAAGCAATTTAGCGTTATTTCTAATTAAATATATGCTTATATAATATTCTATAACTATAAAAAGATATAATTTTTTACTAGGGAAGGTGCTAATATAATAATAAGCCTTTAGCTTACTTATTAAATTATTAGGGATTATATTAGAATCTATACCTTTTTTACGTTACTATAGCCTTATATTACTAGCCTTAATTTCTTATATAGCTTATTTATACCTTTCTCTTTAATTTCCCTTACTATTTAAGAGTAAAAGAGGCATTAATTACTATACTCTTTCTTATTAAATATAATAAATTTAAAGATATCTCTTATTAATAAAGCATTAATTTCCTTTTAATTAAATACTTTAAATAATTATCCCTTAGTAGTAATCTTTCCCTATTTATATAGGTTAACTACTAGCTTTTAATTACTTTTCTTTTTTTTAGTAAAGAAACTTATAGTACTAAGTTTCTTATTATTTTAGTTAGAATCTTTAGTATAATTTAAAATAAGTAGGTGCTTTCTAGGTCTTCTATATCCTTATTATAATAGTTCTTATAGTAATTAACCCTTATTTATATTAGTATTCTTTATATTATTTTCCTTATCTTTATTATTAATTTCTTCTATATTTATAGGCTCTTTTAAGTTATAGTAGTATAGCTTTACTACTATTAAGTAGAATTTTATAGGTTTATAGGGTAATTCTATAGTATAAATCTTATAATTAAATAATAGTAATTTATAAGGACTATACTAACCTCCTTTCTTATACTAAATATAGACTTTTAATTATAGTAGTAGTAAGTGTAATAAGAGAGTATTTAAACTATTCTATATATTAAGGGTATTAAAGACTTACCTTTATATAAGATAATGCTAAGCTTTATTAATAGCTTTCTATAGTAAAGTAGCTCTTTATACTACTAAAAGACTTAGGGGGGAATTATATAATATCTATAAATATACCCTAAATATAAGCAAAGTTAGTATAAGGCTATTAGGTTTAGTAAAGTTATTAATAGCTTTAATAGCTATCTATAGTCTTTAGAAAGGGCTAAGGAGGTTTCCTACCTTATTTTTAATAATATTATATACTTTTTAAAGGGAGGTATAATATTTCTTAACCTTTTTAATACTATAGTGTGCCTTAATAGAAACCTTTTTTATATTAATAGCTATTTAGTATATAATATACTAGAATTCTATAGAAGTAAAGTTCTTTTTAATATTATAAATAATATTATTTAAGGGACTTAAATAAGTATTAATTTAGCACTCTTTTAATACATTCTATATATTTTAGGCCTTTTACTTCTAGGGTTTAAAGAAGTATATAGCTTAGAATATAGTTACTATATTAATAATATATAGTATAGGTTTATTATTAATTTAGAGGATATTAATAATAATTTTATAGTTAAAGTTTATATTATCTTTTAATATAAACTAAAATTATTCTAGGGCTTTACTATAAAGTTAGTATTAATAATATTTATAGGAGAGTCTTTTAATAATTCTGCTAGTTACTAATTTACTAGCTCTTTATAATAGCTTTATAAGTTTAGCGATTAAGGGATAGCTAAAACATTAGTATAATTAATATATTTTAGCCTTTAAAAGGTAGAAAGTAGTAGCTTTATTAGGCTATAGAATCTACTAAGGGTATCCCTATTTCTATATAATTAGGACCTTCTTTATGCCTTAAATTAGTATATTCTTAAGGTTATTAAGCTTTATATTTATTTAATCTATATTAGAAATATAAAATAGAAAGGGAGTAGCTATATTAAAAATATAGAATTTAATAGTTTTAAAAGTAATAGAAATATATAAGATTTCTAAAGAAATTACTAAACCTATGCTAAAGTTAACTATATATTAGCTAGTAGGCTTAATCTTTAGATATAGTATAATCCTTTATAAAGCTATAGCTTATAGTACTCTTACTATAGAAATCCCTATTGCTTCTATATTTAGCATAATTCTATAAAAAATATTACTAGAATATTAGTTATTTAAAATAAAGTAATCTATTTTAGGGGTTTCCTTCTATATTATAGGGGTTATACTAGATAATTTATAAGTAGTTACATTATTCTTAAGCGTATATAAAAGGGATTAGGCTTAAAAAGAGGTTAGTTTCTTATAGAAATCTATTTAATTAAAAAGTTTAAATAGATTTAGTAGTGAATATATAAGAAATTATATAAATATTAGCTTAGGGGTTATTATATTACTTATTAGTGTAGTAATATAAGTATTTAATACCTTTTAAGCTAAATGCTTGTCTTCCTTAGTGTTAGTTACCTTAGGTTTTCCTTTATATTTAAAGAGAAATGCATTAAAGCTATATTTAGAGGGAATTCCCTTATAGTTTTTACTCTTTTACTAAGAATCCTTAGCTTTTTACTATTCCTATTTTATATAGGATATTAACTAATATTCTACTTATTAATATATAAAACATTTATATAAAAAGCATAATTTTTATAGTAATTAGCCACTAGGGCGCTAATTAGATAGTTATTTATATTATTAATTAGTAAACATTATTTTATTGTTATCTTTTATTGCATTTAGTATAAAAGATAGCTATTATAATATTTTAATTAATTTATTAGCGTGTAAGTATTTATAAAGGTCTTTAATAACTCTTTTATAAGTTAGAGCAAGGTTAAATATAGTAAGCTTATATTTAAGAACACTATGAATAGTAGTAATAAGCTATTACTAAAGCTCTATATTTACTATAGAAGTATTAAAGATTTTATAATAAATATAGTAAAGTTATTTTAGTATTTAGTTAAGGTATTAAAGCTTAGTTTTCTTAGGGTTATTAATAATAACCTTTTAAAGGGAAATACTATTTTATTTAAAATAATAAAACTACTAATTACTTTTAGTTTTAAAGTAATTCTTAATAATATTAGTAAGGTTATAGATTATTAATCCTTTTCTAGTAAGTTTATTAAAATAGTAGGTAAGAGCATTCTCTTTTAGTATAATTAGAAAAGCTCTTACCTATAATATCTATAAAATATTATTTTATATATATTAATCTTTAAAGATATTTATCTTTAAAATAATAAAGTTATATAGTTTCTTACTATATTTCTTATTAATTATATAGCTTTTATTAATTTCTTTAAGAATATAGCAAATTTAGTTAGGGGTTAGGTCTATTAGTAGTATTAACCCCTCTAGTGGTTTTATCTAAGCTTTTTATATTAGTAAGTCTAGTAACTTAGATTCCTTATAAATCTATTAATTAATTAATTAGGAATTATTAATAATACTTCTTACTTATAAGGGAATAGGAATTTATAGTTAGTATTATATAAATTAACTAGGAAACTAGCATTTAATTTACTCTTCTAATGTATTAATAAAAATAGTAAGGGAAGTTATATATTACAAATCTCTTATTAATAAAATTAGTATACTATTAGTAAGAAGGAAATTCTATAAGTCCTTTTATAATATTATTAGAATTTATTAAAAATTATTAGTAGTTTAACCTTTAAAGTCTTTATAAAGAGCATTAAAGAGTTAGAGGTTTTTTTACTTTAAAATATTATACTAATAGAGAATAAAAGCAGCCTAATTATTAATATATTACTAATTCTTATATTTTTCTAGTATATTATTCTAGTATATTTTCTATTCTAAAGTAAGAATATTTATATATTTATATATAATCTTAGAGAGGGAATCTAGTAACACTTATAATATAGTAGTGTTAGGGTTACCTTAAGTAGGATTCCTTAATAAATCTTAGAATTCCTTATTACTTCTATATAAAGATATCCTTATAATTAAATATTTTATATAGTTTTTAACTAGCTTTAGTTAAGATTTAGCGTTTTAGTTTTATAATTCCTATATAAGCTTTAGTATAATAAAGGGTTAATTAATAAGATTGTTGAAAATAACAGGGTTATTTACAGGGGATTCCTCACTATTAGTGCTATAATTATAGCGCTGATAGAAGCACTTTATAGGGGGCTTTGCAAGCCAGTGCAAGCCGGCAAGCGTGCGCGCGCGCGGGCGGCACAACCACGGAATTCCGACCAAAGGTCACGTATGTGGGCTCGCAGCTGCGAGGTCCCTACAAATCCTCACTTTTCGACCTTTTCTGCCTATTCTGACAGCTACACGGTCGGACTGACAGCTGCAAGGTGGGCCTAGTCTTTAGGTTGGATTTGTAAGGTAACTAGTAAAAATATAGAGGAACAGATTAAAGGGGGTGACTAAGCTAGCTAACGGCTGCTTAGTTAGGGAAGGTGGCTACCCTATAATGTGTGTTTTTTGCTGTTTTTCTTAACAAGGAGGAATTTATAAAAAGTCTTAGGACT